>BEHA01001193.1:262760-273569 GCA_002897215.1 Eschscholzia californica subsp. californica | reverse complement strand
ATCATAATCCATTTTCTCTCATTCACACGGGAAAGGAAATTTACCATTTCTTAGTCTAATCAAACAGTGGAAATCGATTTTCCAATCCTATTTCCCATGTAACAAACATGGCCTAAATGTACAGGTGGAAAAAATGTCAGAAATCTGTACACAAACTGACACTTTAGACCTGAGCCTACTTTCCTGTAAACGCTGGGGCGAAATCTCATTAACCCATGATTTTTTGGGGTTTTAACCAATTTTTCTTAAAATCAAATTAATTTCGGGAACAAATTTAGAGGGACCCATAATTAATCTTTTCAAATCATCATTTTTAAAGGTCGATGTTTTGGAGAAATAAGAAAATTTTCTAGAGAAGATAGTTTTGGGTGGAAACAAATTTTTTTAGTTTCCTCCAAACACTACCGAATTTTAATGTTTTAATTTTCTTCTTCCTCCATCTTCCTTCCCACCACCATCAACTCCGCCGAACTCTAACATAGTCTACAACCTTCACCATTAACGTCGCCGAACTCTACCACCAAACCGATCGTCTCCTCTTTCTCTTTGTCTCTCTTTTCGTCTCTCTTCTCTCTCTCCTCTTTCTCTCTCACAACTTTTTTCTCTTTCAGTCCGACGAAGGGGCTCTCGCCTTCGCTGACGACTATCAGAGGTGTGGATGAGGGGGTGCCACATGTGCCGCCGCACAGGGCCCCCTCTACCCGAAAGTCCACTTTAGGTACAATTGTGTAATGGAAAATATTGTGAAAATCCGATTTATGCTACAGAGGGTTTAATTCCCATGTGATTCTAGGATCAATTCCTGTTGCTGCATTTCCTTTTAATTTTTAATTATTTTGGTTCAATTTCTTTCTGTCCCTCAATTTTGACCATTTTTGTTTCTTATTTCAACCCTTCATTTTTAACCAATTTCTCATTTGGCCTAATATTGTGTATTCCAAATAACTATTTTGTGTTATTCCAAATTACTCATAGGTATTCTCTTAATTGTTTGCATATCTCTCATAATTATTTTTCCTCTAACTTTTACAACGTTTACAAAATTATTTTCCAAAAGATTGGAAACCACTCGACTGAGCGAAATTATTTCAATTATTTGTTTTTTACGTAATATTTTTTTCTGGATCCCAATTAAAATTTTGCACAGGGCCCAAAAAATCTTAGCCACGCCCCTAACGACTATCTTCTGGCGACGTTAATGGGGTATAATTTTTGAGTTTTCTACTTTTTTCCGCATAAATTTTTCTTGTTTTCCCTAAACACATCATCCTTATGGGAGTGGATAAACCTAAAATAAAAGTCCGCGGCTATGAGGAATAAAGAAAAATTTCTGGGGCGTAAAGACTTAGTAAAAATTAACTTAGGGAGCATATTCTTTTTTTAGTTCAAAAATTGACTTCATCAAACATTGCCTCCCAATCTTCATCTTCTATCTCCCTCTCTCTTCTATTCTCACTCTCTCTCTTCATCTTCAGATCATATGCATTTGGAAATGCATTAGGTATTGTGAGAATGATGTTTTTTTTGACTTAATCAAGTATATGGAGATCTTGAAACAACAACTTCAAGTTCCAATGTCAATTTTGGGTGTCTTTAATAAAAAAAATTGACCCTAACAAGGGTTTTTAGAGAGAGAAACTATGAGAAGCAAATAGAGGATGAGAGGACCAGAAGGAGGGAGAGAGAAAGGAAGAGAGAATAAAATGGTAGTGGTGGTCGGGAATTACGATGGTGGTAGCCAGAATTTGTGGGTGGAGGTGAGGGGAGATGAAGATGAAGGGCTAAAAAACAATCTAATTTATTTTTGGGGGAAAAAATATGTCTCTTAAGTCAAATTTAATTGACGAAGTCTTTATGTCCTAGAGACTTTTCTTTGTTCCCCATAGCCGGGGCCAAATAAAAATTTAAAATATGTGGCTGCTGGGATTCGAGCCCAGGTCTCCACGGCCACAACGTGGAATTCTTACCACTAAACTACAGCCACTAGGTGCTACAAATAGGTAAATAACTTATAAAACATAGTAAGAAATTGAGTGAATCAAAAGACAAACTTTCTTGGTTCGTCATAAGTTCCATAGACTAGACTGCTGCAGGCATCATTTTAGAATTTCATGAAGTTCGAAAGTCCTCATTTACATGCTTTTCAAAAAGCTAATAATATTCTAGAACAGATACTACATTCTGGAATTTATAAAGATTTAGAGACTCACATCCCACGTAGAATCTTGTTAGGAAGGGAATAAATTTTTTTGTAAATTAGTATTGATTTGAAATGATGAAATTTATAGTCTTGTAATTAAGATCTAAAAAAACCAAAAGTAGAGAAAGTGCAACCTCTCTCTCTCTTCATATATGTATATATATGAGAGTGGTTTGCATTATTTCTTTTTCTTTCTTTTATTTGTTGCATTTTCTAGATGTACTGGATTGCATTATTTTGGCATGGAAACACCATCAAAACGAATTAAGCAAATAACTAACTGGGGTAACTTCACTTCACGCAAATGTAGTGAACAACATTGAATAGTGATAAAGGTCCTAAACAATACGAGAATACCTTACAAATTATTCGAAATAATTCATAAACTTAAGTCAGCATTTGGTAGTCTTAAGTGGTGGATAATTAATAGGGTTAATTATTTTTTGGCTCCCAATTTGTGACTAAGTCACGGTTTTGGCTTCCATAAGTGTTCGGTAGTTCGGTTTGGCCCCCAAAATTCCTATTTAGGTCCCAAATTTTTACCAACCTCCAATTTCCGCCCTCATGGAATTTCTATAATTTATTTATTTTTCTCTTTGTCCACCTCACCTCAACAATTTCCACATCACCTTCTTCCACATAAGAGTTCGTTGGAGAAGGTCGCCGCCCGGCAACTTTTTCCGACGATCTTTAATTTTTTTTAATCTTTTTCTTCTTCCCCAATCTTTCATCTCCTTCACCTCCTTTCTCTCTTTATCTTCTCTTTCTTTCTCTCTCTATCTCTCTCTCCCTCCCCTCTCCCTCTCCCTCTCTCTCCCTCCTATCTCTCTCTCCTCTTCTCTCACTGTCTCCCTCCTCTTCTTTCTCTCCCTCTTCTCTGTTTTGGCGAAGGGATTTCCAGGCAAAGAGGAGTCTGGATCTGGGGTCTCCTTGGTCCAGAAGATTTCTGGCGAAGGGAAACCCCTTCGCCAGAAAAGAGAAGAGGGGGAGAGAGAAAGAGAGAGAGAGAGAGAGAGAGAGAGAGAGAGAGAGAAAGAAAAGATAGAGAGAGAATAGGGGTGGAGGATATGAAAGATTGGGGAAGAAGAAGATTAAAAAAATGAAGGTCACCGAAAAAGTTGCCGGTCGGCGACCTTCTCCGGAGAACTTTTATGTGGAAGAAGGTGATGTGAAATTGTTGAGGTGAGGTGGACAAAGAGAAAACAAGAAATTAAATTACAGAAATGTCATGAGGATATAATTGGGAGGTTGAAAAAATTTTGGGGGCCAAATCGAACTTTTAGAGACTTATGGGGGCAAAATGGTGAGTTGGTCACAAATTGGAGCCAAATCGAAATTTGATATAAACTCCAAAATCCTGAAAGTCTCAATTCACATAAGTGTATTTCATGGTTTAGGCCATAGTTTTAATTTGGTTATAGATCCGTTCTCGTAAGAATTTGAATTAGATAGTTATCGTGTTTATCACATCTTTGATGTATTAATGTCATTATAATGACTATCGTAGATTGTAGTCAAATTTTTTTTTAAAAAAAATCACAAATCTAAACCCATCTCTTCGGAATCAAAACCACCCTATCTTTAATTTTGCAGGAGATGTTTAACCATTTAGCCAAGTTCAAATAGTAGGTTTTTTTTTTGTTGAACTGAAAATACATTAATGAATCAAAACGTTATTACAGTAATTGTAAATTAAAATACAAGGAATATTGTCCCAAGCTTTGCTTCTATTGCGCTTCCTTGCCCACTTCGCTAGCTTGTCTGCATTAGAGTTTGCTGTTCTTTTAGTGTAGTGGAACTGAACCTCCTCAAAATCGATTTTGCTTTCTCGGATCTTCCTGACGTGAATCAGAGATTTCCAGTGAATGGTGTGACGATAGTAGGTTGTCCTATTATTTGTTTACTTGGTGTAACCCCCTGTTTCAATTAATCTTTTCTTGCTTGAACTCCCATATCTTTTTTTATTTTATAGTTATTTTTGTTTGTGCCTCTAATACTCCCATACAAGATGGAATTCGCAAATGGTATTTGGGCATAGAAAGTTGATATTCAATGCATTTTCCCAAGCATATGATATCACTTCAATTAACCTAATGATTGGGAGAAAAAGTAGTTTAGAATGTTTTTTTTGTTAAAAGGACAATATATTAAACTAAGACAACAGAGTAGCATTATAATACAACTTCAAATGAAAGTAAGGAATATAGTTCCATGATTTAGATTTATCCTTTCTGCGAGCCCACTTCGCGAGTTTGTATGTCTATGTATTGAGGTTTCTAGTGATGTGGTTGAATGAGACATTTTGGAGTTCTCTTTTGATGTCTTTAATTTGCTTTATATGAGTCATCGATTGCGGTTGGACCTTGTGCCTTGGATTATTTAAATGGCGAATCAAGTTGATGTTATCACTTTCCACAATAAACTGCGAATGATTATTTTCTTTTGCCCAAATGAGACTATTTTTTTTTTTTTTGTTGAACCCCAAATGAGACTATTCGAAATAGCAATAGCTTCACTTTCTTCACTATTTCTGCCACGAGCTGTACTCACTTTAGCAAACATAAATTTGGGTTGAGAATTGTGCACTATAAAACTGGTACCTATTTTCTGTTGGAATCGGTACCTAGCTCAAAAGTAGCTGGACCGGTTTTTCCTTAATTTGATGTACCTATATTCATCAGAATCTCGAGAAAGACGCCTCGTTGGATCGTCTCATCGAGCTCTTGAATTTAGATTCAAATTTTGTCCCAATCCGATTTCGTATGAGTAAATTATTACAAAATTAGTTTGGTATGGGTACCATTAACTCTAAACCGGGATTTTGAGTTAGTACCACATTTATGATGGAGGAAATGTTTTATTTTCTTAAATAGAATCTTCTATATATTTATGGTATGTTGGTTGAAATAGAAAGGTGTTTCGCGTGATTTGCACCACACAAACCGCGCACGCGCGGCGTGGGTGAATGGGCGTTAGGAGCCTTTGATTTTACGGTCATAGGATGGCACACGAAAACCAACAGTCAGATATGACTGTTGGGAAGCATCCATTCGTCTATAGGAACCTGTCTGAAGTGTCACCAATACTTCTATAAATATCAAATAGAATTCAGCAAACAAAACACGAAAATTTTAGTATTTGAAGTTAAGAGCATTTAGAGTTTAAGAAGTCAATTCACCTTTCGATCTTACTTCTTGTTATAAGTTCGCACACTTTCAGAAAAAACGAAGTACTCTAGTCGTCATACTGAAAGGTACAGCCGTTGTATTCTGGGAGACAAACATCTTACTGGTTTTAGTACTAATAGCAGGGTGTTCACTGTCTTAAGGAAAGAGACAACTCGACTCGGCTTTTCTCTCTCAAACCTTTTTTAATCTTTGTTTTAATTATACTGTTTTTTTACTTTTTAATCTATTTCAAATACAATATTATTTTTAGACATAAAAGTTATCTCTGAATTTATTTCAGAAAGACGCAGTAAGGTGTATCCTTGTTTTTAGTAAAACAGGAAGACAGAATCTTGGTTTTTCATAATACCAGAGAAACAACATTTTCATTTCAACATTTACAAAGGAAGCATCAACATTAACTTTAATAAACGGAAGAGAGGGAGGTTGCCATTTAGCTATATTAGCCGCCGTTGTATTCATTTGAATCGTATTTGATCTTAGGGAAAACCTTTATGAGGTTGATAATAGTTTGAAAATTATATAAAGTTTGCTGAAAGCAGTGATCACATCTAGTTTTCCGTATATACCATAAAATAGTTACAAAGTGTATATTGTCTACTGTGCAATTGAGTTGAGTCGGGTCCTGCCAAGATAAAATCCATTCTGATAACGAAAGAATATTTATAGATATAATAATAAAGTGGAACCATATACTTTTAGCTAGGGGGCAATGTAAAAGTGCATATGCTCAATAGTTTCAATTTCAGTGCAACTTGGGCAGTTATAGATGATACCTATATATTTACCTATACGTTCTCGAACCGGTAGGACTTTAGTACAAATCTTCCAGATAAAAAATTGAATGCGAGGAATCGTTGGGATCGACCAGATAAACTTCCAGTTAACATCCTGAAGCGGAGAATCGTTATGCATAGAACTAAGATGCTGGTACATCGATTTAACTGAATGGTTGCCGGATTGAGTGAGATTCCCTTTCATTTGATCTGTGCCTTTGCTTTGAACCGAAATTGCTTAAATGAGATTGCAGGTGACTTCTTTGAAATTTTGTCTAAGAGTATCTCCATCCCATCTATTATTGTCGATAAGCTGTGATACTTTGACCAAGGTCGAGTTGGATTTGTTTTAAACAGGGTTATCCATACCGGAGATCCAATTATCCTTCCAAATGTTGATACTTTCCCCTCTGTGGAATTGCCAGGTGATTAGGTTGTCGATGAGATCATAATATTCTATAATGACCTTACAGTTCCAAGAATGGTTAGATTTTGCTGGTCCTGGGGTATCAGAATTATGAAAATATTTAGCTTTCAGAAATTAAACCCAGATAACATTTGAGTCGGACTTGAGCCGCCAGGCCAATTTACTAAGAAGGTTGTATTGTCGAGGAGGGGATGACGAATGCCTAGCCCTCTTAGCTTTTTCGGGAGGCAGATGTACGACCAAGTAGTTAGGATGTTGGTAAATCCAAAAGTTAGGTATCCCAAATATAATTCTCAAAGAGGGTACTGATTCATGTATGGAAGAGCCACTTTTATAAGAAGCCTCTAGTGAAGTACCGAACCTCCTCTATTGACTTTTATATTAACCCTAGGCTAATAAGCTCATCTCCCAATAGTATTGGACGGCAGCTCCATCCTGAAGCAAAGAGTCATCAGTATTCTTCTCCTACT
The DNA here is from genome assembly GCA_002897215.1 of Eschscholzia californica subsp. californica. NCBI lineage: Eukaryota > Viridiplantae > Streptophyta > Magnoliopsida > Ranunculales > Papaveraceae > Eschscholzia > Eschscholzia californica. Next base: position 266,508 of record BEHA01001193.1, on the reverse strand, counting down.
GTAACCAAAATGTGAAACATCTGGGAGAAAAATTTGTTGATAATGTTGAGTTACCATCAAAATTAACCAAAAAGACTTGGCTACCCACCATATATATACACTATGAACGTGAATATTATATTCGGTTTTCGTAATATGAGTCTTTAAGATATACTATGTTAAGTTATAAATCGTTTTTATTTTCACCGAGTGGAAAATTTAAGTCTTCTCAATGAAGGTCGATTCAAATACTTCTTGGTTAAATATGGAAAAAATTTATGTCTTCATTGTCTTGGCATGTTAAGCATATCTTATACTCCGAATGTTAATCCTTACTAGATTGCAAGTGCATATTACGATAAAAAAAATTAAGTAAAATTAATTGACATTTAAAAAGTTAAATTTTCGTATGGTCTTTACGTCTCAAAGAATGCCAATCATATAACCATGGTAACCTTGGATCAAATCCTCTGTTTTCACGGTTTAGGCTGCTCCTATTTCGCTCGCTGCTACTATGGGATTCATTTTTACTTTCTTTTCTTCTAGCTACTAAGCTGTTTCAGTTCGCCAAGTTGTCTCTTGCCTACCCATGGATTCTGCATCAGTTGGAAAGGTTGCTATTCGCGGACCTCTGGATCTCTGCTTATTTTGAACTCCTGAAGCATTTCGTCGCTTGCTACGCCCTTCCTCGTCTCTAGTTAGCTAGGTGTTCATAAAATTTGATATATTTTTCTTTTTATTTTATTTTATAATGGAAAAAGACTTGCACTTAAAGAAAACGATTTTGAGTCAGATTCCAATCCAAATTCATTTGTCTCACATGAATGAACATCCAAGGGCTTTGCATGTCGTTCAAATCTCTCCCATTTAAGCAATAGAGTTATTTTCTGACTGTCCCAGGTGAATGAACATCCAAGAGCCTCGTATGACACATGCGTGTAATCTTGAGATTTGAGTAGTTTCGAAAACCAAAACTACCCAAGACAAATTTTGACTTAACGACCTTTAAACTAATAAAATGAAGTGGTGACCACCAAGAAAATGACCCTAATTTAGAGGGGTTGATTAAAAAGTACTCCTATATTATAACCCAAAGCTAAATATGAAAGATGCATGAAACATGAAAGATTTAACCTTGAGATTGGATTGGCAGTGGGTTCGAAAACCAAAGCCCTAAATCCCAAGACAAACACTTAATATAAATAGGTCTAAGCCTATGTACTCATCTAACAACATTAACTACTATTACTAATTGTGATCTAATTAATCAAGCAATGGCTGGTTTTCAAATTCTCTGCAACTCAGGGATGAGTAGAGGAATCAGATGTGGAAGTCAGAGGTACATTGATGGTGCAAACAGTTCATCTTCGTCTTCGACATTATCGCGGTCAATTAGTACACCAAGATGGAGAATGTTATTGAGGAGAATAAACAGGGAAAAGAAGAGAATATTTAGTTTTACTACTGGTACACCTAGAGTACTTTCATATGATCAATCAAGTTATTCCAAGAATTTCGATGAAGGGTTTACTTATACGGAAGAAGAATCTGATTATTATCTTCGTCGATCGTTCACAGGCCGCTTTGTTAACCAACCATCTAGGTTTTCTGGGTGTAGTTAATCAACTTAATCAAGTGCATGCATAACACAATTTTGTGTAATGCCATAACTCGAATGTTGATTAGATGCATGTTTCTTTTTTACCTTAAATCATGCATGGAGTCCCCTACTTGTATACAAATTCCTTATAAGAATGTTAATATTTGATCTCTATAAATCATTAGGTTCTCTCTATTTCCCTCCTTCTCTCGTCATCCCTCCTTCTCTATCTACCTCTATCATGCAGGTCGTGGCTGAGAATTTAGGGGGTCTGTGCGAAATTCGGATGTGGGTCTTTCGTACAAAAAAAAAGTTACAAAGAAAAATTGAACAAAATTCAAGATAATTATCAGTAGATGGATAAAAGCCATAGGTGAAATCAATGTATTTTGAAGAAAGTTGTCGTAGGAAAAAAATTTCTATTTAAAATTTTATTTGTACAAGAGATCTAGTCTAAGAATCCACATTCAATGGTGACCAAAAAAAATTTGTTTATTCTATCTTAGATCAAAATTTTATAACTATGAACGACATAATGAAGTTTTAAACTTTTATGGAATGTTTAGATCTTAATATAATATCATATTAAATATCCAGTTTGTAACTTATCAAACATAACCAGAGGCGGAACGAAGACTTTTGACAATGGCTAGCCTAAAATGATGGAAAACAAATTTCTTTGTACAACGCATAGTTTAGAATCTAAAGACATATTTTTGAAGGAAAATGATCCTCATCCCGGCACGAAACCCGGCGGGGTGACGTGTCGGGCTGTGATCTAGAGAGAGAAAGTATTTCAAATAAGTGAGAGGAAGAATTTATACGAGAGGGAAAAGGCAAACGACATTGTTTCGAAAGAGGACAAACATCGCACGATACTTTATTTGATAAAAATTTAAAATTCATACATGAATGCTTAGAATTTAAATACTGAAAACGAGTAAAAGATGGGTGGCCGAAACGCCAATGCCATAAAACAAAAGAGTAATTACTAGAACTATATCTAACTAAACTTGTAAACGAAAGGATGGGACGCTCCGTGCGAAGGAATTAAAGGTCGTCATGAAGACTACCATGCCCAATCTTCTTCTTCGTTGCTCGGTCCTGAAAAAGACACAAGTCAAGGTCAAATAAAACGGTACAATGAAGTGATTCAGATATTTGAGAGATAGAGATGAGAATATTGAAAAGATATATGAAGAACATCTTGTAAATAATAGTTATTTGAAAAATATACGGAACCAATATGAAGCACCTTAACCCGTGAACCGTCGGGTAAGCGGACATAGAAATCCGGTGGTGCAATGGAGTATGTAGAGAAATGACAAAGAGCTGAACAAATATGTTTGGCGGCTCCTGAATCGATAACCCAAGGAGGGTGAAAGAAGAAGATAACTTACTTGTTAAGTTGATGTGAGGATCCCTGTTGGTGTCGATAGTAGTTGTATTAGTGTGTTTGGTGTTTTGATCCAAAAGTGCCAATATGGATTGGTCTTGCTCGGCTGTGAACGACATTGCTGCAGGCACCCCCGAACTCGATTGATCAATGACCGAGGCAGCAACCGGTTCGGACCCGAGAGCGGATTCGGTTTCGCTGACCGTAGTTCGTATCCATGGATTTTGTAACATGTTGAAACGCGATGACCATGGATTTTACAATTGTTGCAAAAGGGTCGGGGACGCTTGGATCGCTGTCTATTGGAACCATTAAATCTATTGGAATCATAATCACTGGTTCCAACGACAATGGCAGCAGTGTCTGTATTGATATTCATAGGAGTAAGGAGACTTTGCTAAACTTCCTCTTGTTTAACAAGGGAGTGAATCCGAGCAATGGACTGGAACGGGTCCATTAACAAAATTTGACTTCTAGTAGCCGAGAATCGGTCATGAAGACCTTGAAGAAACTATATTGCTCTATCTTGATTAGTCCGATCAATCAAAGATCGGCCATGTCCACATAAACATGGTTCTGTAGTCATTAAGGAGTTTAATTCATCCCGAAGAGCTTTAAGATTAGTATATTAGGTTGAAACGTCGGAACCTTGTTGTTTGAGACATGAAATAGCTCTCTTTAGCTGAAAAACTTTAGAAGCATTCGTTTGATGAAAACGATCATAAAGATTCTTCCAAATATCAATAGAATTATCATCATATAGAATGGAAGAA
>BEHA01001193.1:211372-231673 GCA_002897215.1 Eschscholzia californica subsp. californica | reverse complement strand
CTATTTTGGTCCTCCAAATATGATCATCTACCAAAATGGCCTCCGAAAGATGAGCAACTTCTAAAATAGACCGCTAAACTAGTTATCCGTCTATTTCTCTCCGTTCGACATTACCTGCCATCTACTTCCAACACCAAACTCATCCTTCAACATTTACTATTTGTTCGATATGAGAGAAAATTTTATTTATATTTATTTGCAAAATGAGATTATGTTGGATTTTTTAGTCGAAAAGCTCCCTCTATACTATCACATTTCTCTCCCTACCTTCTCTTCTTTATCCCAAAACATAACTTCCAACTGCTTCCCGAATTAGTTGAATTCTAACCCTATCCTATGTATTCAAGAATAACAACAAGTCTTTCTTCGATGTCCATTAGGGTTACCTCTTAACTACATTGATGATTCTTCTCTTTTTCTTTAATGCGAAATCTATAGAGAAAAAATTTGGGGTCGGACGAGAAGTTTTCAATTGTGTTTGTAATGGGGGTTAGAGTATGAAGGGGCATCTTTTATTTTGCTTGGTTCATTTTAAACCCAAATATGCTTTATTCTATTAAGTTCATTGATTTTTTTTTGTGATATCCATTTATGAAATAAAATCATGTTTGTAGATTTTATCCTTCAAGAGTCATTGTTTAGTTTTTTGGAAGATAATTTGTTAGCTGAAACCAAATGCCCTAATTTTAATCAGTTTCATTTCTCATGTTAGTTATTTTGAAATGAAGGATCTTCTCTGATGTATAACAAGAAATTGAATGGGAAGTGGTGGAAAAACGTGGGGGGCAAGATGAAGATGCTGTGGAAAATTGTGTTTGATAGTTTATCGTTAGTTGTAGCCATTAATCAGGGCCGGCCCTGACTTCTCGGTGGCCCGAAACGAGGTCTGAAAATGTGGCCCCTTCTATCAAATAGTAAAACGTATAAATGTATTACATGAAAACTGTAAATACCGCAAAATATTTTCATCATATTTATATAACAAAATAGTGTTCAACGACCGTAATTACAATCACTGAAATTTGTTCTTCTTAAATTTTTCGATGCAAAGTCACTAATAATCCTCGAATAATCAAGATTGCCAGCCATATTCCTTCTCAATAAATTATATAGTTAACCCGTTTAACCTTTCTTGCGATATAATAGATCGAATATAAGACTTAATCAACTTCAACTTAGAAAAACTTCTTTCTGCAGAGGCAAGAGTAACTGGTACCGTTAACATAATTCTATAAGAAACCCATGTGTTCGGGTAACAACATATCTGTCAAAAAATCTAGCACTCGAATTGGTCTTTTGATCAGGTATTAAAAAAGTGAAGAACACTTCGGATTATGCTTTATGACTTTCTTCTCTGATTAACTGGTATCAACAAACTCTCTCTTTAGATTGACCAATATCAACAACTTTCTTCTCAGATTATGCTTCAGATGCACTAGAAATGATTTAGGGTTGCAGTTATCCAGGATATTTTAAAGGCACTCCACCATCTCTTTACAGGCCTATCAAACACTTAAAACTTAATTCACATATGAAAACTTGATTTTCTTTCTCATCCGAAAAAAAAGATTTTCACACGTATCAAACGGACCTTAAGTTTCAAATCATGATATCCTTAATGGAGAGACAACATACGCTACCACCACGCAATAATTATGTGTTAGAGTAGAACCCTGATTATCCTGCATTAGATCTTATTTTAGTACAAATAATATATTATTTAGGTTGTATTATATTTCTACGAAAAGATTAGCCTTCAAAAAAAAGAAAAGATATAATTTAAGGAAAATATCCAGTAAACTGTTAACCAAACAAGCGTTTAAATCTGAAAATCAGATGGTTGTAGAGGTGGTAAACTCAATTACCTATTAATAAAGAGTTAAAGAAGATATCTTATTGTAATCGATTAATTTGAGGGGGTAAGTATAATTACCAATTAAATAAGGATATGTCTTTAAATTGATTTAAAAACTTTCAAATTGAGTTAAACTTTTTAAATTTTAAATTTTAAATCTTATTGTTAATTACCAGGGGCGTGGATAAAGGGGTGCATCCGGTGCGGTCGCACCGGGCCCCCACTTTATCCAGGGCCCCAATTTATTATCCCTCAGACTATTGAAGTACCCAAAAAAAATTTTAGTTACCAAAAAAACAATAGTACTGTTAGACTTCCACTCTCTCTCTAACCTCTCCTCTATCTACCATTAAAACCAGTACCTTCATACTCCCTCTCTCTAACTTTTCTCTACTTGTATATGTTATTTGACTTGTCTCCATTCCTCTCTCTGGCATTAATTGTAATGTACTATTCTGTTAATAATGTAATCTACTATGTGTAGAGTTTATTCTTTTTTTTTTTTTTGTTGCTGAGATAAGTTTATTCTATAATTAACCTTATAATTCTACTCTTGAATAGGAGTATAATATTGGTATGTATATAGTATTTTCTAAATCTCCAACATTATCTCATCTCAAACTTGTCTAGAATTGCTTCATTTTTATTTTGTTCATCTCAAACTAAAATTGGATTTACAACTTTCTTAATTCTTTACAAGTTCTTCCTTTGTACATCGCTTTTTTTTAATTGATTAAATTTTTTTTACAAGTTTTACGTCTCAAAAGGTGTTCTTCTCTCAAAAATCTCCAAATCTAAAAGTATTTTTAATTGTCAATTTGTCATAATTGTTAGAGCTTAGAAGCAAGTACACATAGTCAAAAATATTGCATAAAACTTTGATTTTCATCTACAGTATGTGTTAATTTATTTCTTTCAATTTTTTGCAATATTGTTTTATGATATGAATTCATCTGCAATTTGATACCTTGTTTAAAAATTTTATTTGCAATTTCACATGTATATTTTTTTTCATTTCTTATTTATGATATGGAGGGCCCCCAATTGAAATTTCGCACCGGGCCCCCAAATTCTCGGCCACGCCACTGTTAATTACTCAACCAAAAGAAAAATCTTATGGTTAAGTGTGGAGTGCAACCATAAGTTCAAGGGTGAATAATGATATGTAGAAAGTCAAAATCTTGTAAACTCTATCCAAACGTCATAATTTTTAACGCTCCCAACCTAAACGTATCCAGGGAACAAAAAAGAAGTTTCAGTAGACTTAAGAGGAAGTGGCCAACCACTGCATCAAAGAGAGGTGCACGTCTTGATAATTTTATGAAAAAAATGTTTCTGATAGATAAAAATACACATGCAACAAATGAAATAAGCAATTGACCATACACCAAATATAATAAGAATGGGGAATACTCTTTTAACAAAAAAAATAAAAAAAAAAATAAAAAAATAAGAACGGGGAGCACTAAGTGTGGACATACTTGCATGTTACTTTTTTTTTGATGAAGAACTTACATGTTACTTAGACCCACAAATAATACCAGTTCAACTATAGAGGGCCACCTTTAGTTGAATAAAGTTAAAGGTAATAGACATTAGCTTTTTAGTTGATAAATGATGTTTGGTCAAAAATGTGAGCTGACCAAAATCAAAATGCTAATGTGGCTGACTCTCATTGGTTTAAATACATGAAAAAAAATGTCTTGACTAATGAGAGCCGGTCGCATCAACTTTCGAGACGATTGTCGGTTTTCATTTTCGGACCCGCTATATTTATAATTTAGATTATAACTAGAAAGTAGAAAGAAAAGGCTTAGAAAGGTAGGAAATTAAAGCTAAGGGGTGAGGTGAGCCGAACCAAGCCCCATTCTAGACTCTATCCTCTTTCCAACTTTTGGCCCTCAAAAAATCTATAAATACATAATTTTCATCTAAACAACTAGTACTAGACATTTTCCTATAAACTTTTTTGTTTGTTGAAGAGTCACTTTCCTATAAACTTTGGGATGGAGAAATCTTGTTCATTCATGGCAATGGAAGGCATTCAAAATTGGTGCAACTCATCAGCCAGTAGAAGTATCCGATTAGGTCGTCATCAAAATGATATATCATCATACATGGCAAACAACATCGGTAACGAAGATCTTTCAAAGGTTAATTATTTTAAACTAACCCGATCATCAAGTACAAAAAAATGGAAAGTGTTTTGGAGAAAAATAAAGAAAGAAAAGAAGAAAATTTTCAGTTTAAGTTCAAGTTCAAGTTCGGGTCGAGTTACATATGATCCTAATAGTTAATTAAAGAATTTTGATCAAGAATTGGCTTGTATTGAACCTGAAAACCTATCTCGGTCATTTTCAGCGCGATTTGCCGATCCATCAAAGATTTATCGGAGAAATGAATTGATTATGGTTTAATTTGATTTAGGGTTTTAATTAGTGTTTTTTTTTCTTGTTTATAGCCATTAATAATCAGGGTCGTGCCTGAGAATTTAGGGGCCTAGTGCCAAACTTTAGTTGGGCCCTCCTGTATAAACAAACGTATTTTTTTTATACAATACAACAAATAAATTCAAAATAATAACAAGATAATAAATTACTTATTAGTCGAATGTAAATGTATTTTTTAAACATTTGAAGTGACAATTTTCACTTGAAATAATTTTCTTACATTTGTTGAAGCGAAATCATCAATTAAACCTTCGTAAGGAATTTTGTTTGTAAACTAATTTCAAGGATAAAATCTTAACGTCTAGGGTTTTATTACGCTCCCGCCAAAAAAAAATCGATGAATAAAGCAATTTATTGTCATTAAAAAAAATACAATATTCTTATGAACTTATTAAATGTTAGTATTTAGCAAGACATTTGAAAAAATTAGGGTTATTTCCCTAATGGCCCCCAACTTTGTGACCAGCTTCCCGCCTGGCCCCCTACTTTACGAGAAATACCCATATGGCCCTCTATTACCGTTAACTTTAACTTTCCGTCACTCTCTCTCCTCATCACCTTCTCCGGCAGAGGTCGCCGGCCGGCCAAATTTCCGGCCGGCAACCTTCAAACTAAAAAATTTTTTTTTTTTTTTTTATCTCTCTCTCTAAGAACTCCGGCGAAGGAATCCTTCGCCGGAGTTCGTCTGTTCGTGAGAACAGACGGATCTGTTATCACGAACATACCTGATCTGTTCGTGAGAACAGAGATCTGTTCTCACGAACAGACGAACTCCAGCGAAGGGTTCCTTCGCCGGAGTTCTTAGAGAGAGAGAGAGAGGAGAGAGATAAATTTTTTTTTTTTTTTTTTTTTAGTTTGAAGGTCGCCGGCCGGAAATTTGGCCGGCCGGCGACCTCTGCCGGAGAAGGTGATGAGGTGGCCTAACAGATGAGGTGGCGTGACATGGCAGAGAGAGAAAAAGAGATGGAGGAGAGAGAAAGTTAAAGTTAACGGTAATAGGGGGCCATATGGGTATTTCTCGTAAAGTAGGGAGCCAGGCGAGAAGCTGGTCACAAAGTTGGGGCCCATTAGGGAAATAACCCAAAAAATTAAGCTATTCACCTTTTTTTTTGTTGAATAAGCTACTCACTTTTACCATGGGATGTCCATAATTATGATTTTGATTATTAGTAGGAAAAAATATAAAATTAGATGTAAAATGACTCCGGTTGAATTTGAACCCAAGACCTCGTTTACAAAATTCTCAGACTAACTGGCTAACCAAGTGAGCTACTGTGTTTTTAGGTTTGATTGTTCACCTTAGTTTTTAATATAAGACAAAGAACTTCCCAAAGTAGGCCCCATGTGGTGGGGGGCCTGTGCGGGCGCACGGCCCGCACCCCCCACCGCACGGCCCTGTTAATAATGTGTTAATTACGGAAGAATTTCATCAGTGTAGTTGTAAACAAAGTTACGAGTAGATAAGAGAATTACGTCTTTGATTGTACATGTGAATTTTAAAAGATTTTTATTTTAATTCAGCTGGTTTTGTTTTTATAAATTTGGGTCTGGTTGAATCTTGGGACATTCAAATTAGATGGCTAATGATATTTATAATTAGTGGATTTTTTCGGTAATTGCAGAGTTGGTCAATGTTAACGATGATATTCCTTTGACAACGACATTCTTTAACAACAAAATCATGCATAGAGGTTTTGAATTCGGTTAATAATCAAAGTGGTGACTTTCGATTTTTTGGTAAAAATTAGATCATAAAAATCTGAAGAGTCCCTTTCCTTAAAATTTAATTTGAGTAGGAGTTATGCTCTTTTAAGTAAAGGGCTTTATTTTTCTTCAATGTAGCTAAAGAGATTTTGTGCTGGGTTAAAGAAAAAAAAATGAAAAAGAATATATCATCCTAGAGAAACAAGTGGGCAGTAGAAAGGTTATGACTCAAGGGTAACGGTGAGAAATGGATTATTTGGGTGCGTAACACTCAAACTTTTGAGTCAGAAGACTAGACGAGTCAGGGTGTCGAGCAGAACTAGTTAGCATTTCAAACTGGTGGCAATCGAGAATCAGATGCCATTTGATGCCTAAGTTGAAAATATTGTTTATTGGTAAGATGGGTAGTTGAGACGGGCCGATGCTCAAGTTATACGAGTGGGTGAGGCTTTTTTTGGATGAAGCCCAATCCCATCCATCAGGTATAGGCGGGCCAAGCATACACTACCCATCACGGGCTTCAGGCGGTCGATTTGCCTACCGGACCCTGGAATTGTGGGCCGGGCTTGGGGCTTGATTCCAAGGCTTTAATTATAGAGGAGACCCTATTTTGTTTTAGATTTTTATGAAAATTAGAGTTTGGCACCAGACAGTGAAAGCGAGTCAGCAACACTCTCTCTCTCTCTCTCTACTGTATATGCAAGTGCGGGGACCTGCAATCTGCAGAAGCTCTCAGACAAACTTTTCAGTCCATTAATACACACATCTATCTTCATCTTCCTCTATCGCTCTCATGCTTTCTCTCTCTCTCTCTCTCTCTCTCTCTCAAAACCCTAAAAGTTTTCAGAGTATACATATAGAAAATCAAGAAGAACCCTCCTCTTTTTCTCTCTTTCTCTAACATATGTTTCTTCTTCCTCTATATATCAAGCTCAAATAACCATGAAAACCCAACACCAAAAGCTTAAAAACCCACCTCGTCCACTCTTTTCTTGTGGAATTTTTCATTATTGCACCGAACCCGTTCTCAGTCCCACTAATCCTCCTCCTTCCACACCCATCTTCCCACCACCCATTTCTTCTCACCCACCACCACCACCACCACCACTTAGACCCATTAATCCATCACCACAACCCGAATCTGAATCATCTTCTTCCTCAACCTCCCAAAGCTTTACCCAATGGAGATTCCCTCTACCAGATTCACCAATGTCATTAAACCAACAGTCAGTTTCTCAATTCACTCATCACCCAACTTCTGAAACACCACCGCAGACTAATAACCCACCACCATCACCACCACCACCACCGCAACTAACTGTTCCCTACACCAACCAGGCTGAGCTATTCCACGTGGCGGAACTCCAATTCAGTAGTAGCAATGATTCCCACGCCACCCGACTCTCAACTCTTTACCTTCTCGAACGCTCACTTGTCCCAAACCCACCGACAGATGGAGGTAAAGATCCGGCTTGTCCACCGGCTGTGATGTGTGAGGTAGTCAAATTCTTAAGAGACAATGAAGGGGCAAAACCGGCAACAAAAGTATTATTGGCTTTATGTTTGTCCGAGGGGAACAGACACGTGGCGGTTGAGACTGGAGCAGTTGTGGAGGTGGTGGAGGTATTGCCGGAGTTAGAAGGAGCTGCGGCGGAGAGAGCATTAGCGGCGCTTGAATTACTCTGTACGGTGGCGGAAGGAGTGGCGGAGCTAAGAGCTCATGCCTTGGCGGTTCCGATGCTTATACAAGTGGTGGAGAGGATGATGGGAAGAGGGAAGGAATGTGCAATTAGTGTTCTTGCTGCTATTTTCAGCGGCGGCGGCGTTGGTGGTGGAGAGGCGGTGGATTTGCCGGAGGAATTAGCGAGGGCGATAGTGATGGGATTGCAGGGAGAGTGTAGTGCAAGAGGGAGGAGAAAGGGGATTCAGTTGTTGAAATCTCTTCAAGAAAGTGGACGGCTGGATTTCATTGAAGAAGGATTACCTTTGATAATGAATTATGGGCCATAACTAGTTTTAGTTTTTGTTAACTTTGTATGACCAATAATTTATAAAGCTATTAAGTTGTGTTAGTTCTGAGCTGTTGCTTATGTGATTCTCTCACTCCACTTTGCTTACACTCGTCTAAAAGGTCCCCACGGGCTAGGGTGGGGAACTTTGACCGCGAAACCGTTTTCGTCTGGGTCCGACCATGACCGACAGTGACCGCAGGTACCCGGTGTCCGAGCCAGGCGTTACCCGCCTGATCGGTAAATTCCATCGGACGGTCACGGACCAAAGGACCTACCCGGAGGTCCGCCCGTGACCGACCGATTTAAGTAAAGACCGCTCGCCCGATCATAAACCCGTCCGGTTATTACGAGTCGTTTAATCCGCACTATTAACCGAAAGAAGATTGACCATTAGATTTTGTAGGGTTATACCGGAGCCGTTGGATTTCCTTCTGCCTGAGTATATAATTGAAAAAAACCCTAGATCCTTTCATTTCTTCTTCTTCTCATTTCTCGAACCGGCGACTGAAATCCCTAAAAGTTGTGAAATCTCAAAAGCTAATATCTAACCCTAAAATCCTAAATCCCTAATCTTACAAAGTTCAACCCTCATTAGTCATTAGTCTTTACTCTTTAACGAAGAATCGAGTCATCGACCTTCAACCAATTAACCTAAATCTCTAATCTTTGTTGGTTTGGATTATCATCTTCATTCTTCAACAGTTCAACCCTCGACAATCGAAGGTACGATCTAAAATTCTAAATATATTCATTCATGTTCTCTGCTTTAAATAATAAAAAGAGTTCATGGGTATATAGACCAAAATCATTTTCATAATAGGTATATAGACCAATCTTCCCAAAATATGGACATTTAGTCCTTTTACAATAAGGGCATATATAACTCATACTTTATTGATAAATATCCTCCATGTCCCTCGTCTAAAAAATCCGGGGTTGTTAAATTTCGGAATGAATCCGGAAAGTTTCCCAAACCAGGGGGCGTGATTTGGGGGAGATATTTAGGTTACAAACTGAAAAAGATTTAATAGGAAGTAACGGATCAAGGATATTTTCCAAAACAGATTTTTTTCTCTCATCCTTTCAGATTTGGAAACCAAATCTATATATCACTTTCTCTCACTTAATTTTCAGATTTGGAAAGAGTATATTTTCTGAGATCAATTAGCATGATTTGGGGGTTAATATTCAAAACATATATATCAACTTTCTCTCACTTAACTTTCTTTTTTTACTCATACATAAACACACATCGAATACAAATTATGAAACAAGTTCGTAAATTATGTGTTATTTATGACGAGGAAACCATCATTTGTCATGTATACAACGTAATTTATCATATGCGTGTGTGGCATCCATTATGTACCATTGAATACTTAGATTATTTTCTGACATAAATTACTTGTTTTTTATGTCATGTTAGGAAATGTACCATTGAATCCATTATGTACCATTGAATCCATTATGTACCATTGAATACTTAGATTATCCATTATGTACCATAAATTATAGTAACTTGTTAGGAAATGTAAATCTGAAATCATGTTTTTTGTTATAAAGTATGTGATTTATCATAAATTATGTATACTGTATAGTAAATAACACAACCTTTGTACGACTGAAAGGAATTTTTATTGAACAGTAATCTGTGTTTTATTGTAAATGAAAAGAACATAGTAGACTAGGTAACTTAAAAACAAACTCCGTCAAAATGTTGTCCGAGCTCTCGATCCTTACTGTCTTTGTTCTTCAGGTTTATGGCGAATCAAACATGGTAGTGTTTTTGACTCTTCATTAAATGTACATGGTTCATCGAAGTTAGGGGCAGGGTTTATATGTTCCTTGTAAGTCTTCACGTAAGACTCCGTTGTCCAAACAGGATCATAGAAACAATCTTCTTCATCGTAATTTATACTTCTATAGTTTATGTGATGATTCTGTAAGAAATTCCATCAGTGCTGGTTTACTACAAGAAAAAAAACATATGTATTAGTTAAAAAATTATAATCAAATTTACATACATTAATAATGAAACATTTAATAAAAAACAAATGAGATGGATCATAAATAACAGGTACAGATCAATAAATTATGTATAATGTATGGAAAAGTACAATTGTTTATTAGGTTAAGAGAAGTTTTATATGCTTGTCATGGCCACTGTTCTGGTAAAAAAAGGACGTGTAATGTTGGATAAATTTTTCATACTTTACGAACCTTTGATCATTAATATTATCATCTTACGTGAAATGTATGCAGATTGTATCAGAAAGTATGGTAATTAATCGTAACGTAACTGTAATTTTTATTCTGTTACAAGAATCAGAAAGGATAAACATCAAGATATTATTAGCAAATTTTATCAGAAAACATGGAAAGTTATCGTAAAGTACCTGTACTTTATATTCTGTTATAGGAATAAGTGTGGATAATCACAAAGATCAAGAACTGTACGGACAAATGATTCTGATCTGCAAAAAAAACAAAATAAGAAGAGGATTTAACGTAGATCTGAAGAAATATACAATGAACATTGGAAGGAAAAATAACATACTAACATTGAACAAATCATTAAATAAGAAATAAACATCAAAGATCTTAAAGAGTTATGAAAGTTTTAGAGAGAGAAAATATAAATCTTCCATCCGAAGGTAGTTAAGATTACAGCAAAACAGATTCAAAGTTATTGAAATGGGAAACAAGAAAAGAAAGACCTAAATCAATATTTGATGTTTTCAACGATTCTATATGAATCTTTAACCTATAAAGCAATAAAGATAAGATTTTAAACCTGAATAACAATGGCTAGAATAAAGAGATAAACAGTATAAAACCTATATAACAATGGAGGTTTTGATGAAAGCTCTTGATTGAATATTAAACAATGAAATTTTTAACAGCTGGTGGTGAGTTTAATTTATGTTTAATGAAGATTTCGTTTTTAGAGAGAGAGATGGAAAGTTACCGGATTTCAGTTACGGAATATTATCAACATAGTAGTTAGTTACAATTCAAACGTGATTGGAGAGAGAAAGTTGAGATAAAAATGGAAAAAATATCTTTAACAGTTTAGAATGTAAATCACGTTTTGATATTAAAGAAGGTTAATATAGGTATTAAATCTTTAATATGTATTATATGGATTTGTGTTTTCTCTCTAGATGAGACCAAAAGGACTACATATCCATTTAAATTATTATTTAGGTTTTGAAATCCTTTTTAGGATTATAGAGGACTATATCTCCTATTAGGACCCTATTTTTGGTCTATAAACTCAAAAATTATAAAAAAAATTTGTTCGAAAAATCCATTCTTCTTTTGTTCATTTTTTTTTGTTTCTAAGGACTGCGGGCTGGGGACCGTAGTTGCCCCCCACCACAAGTGACCCATAATATTTATGTTGTTTGAGTTAGGATTAGAGTTTTAGTTTTGATAAGTCAGAATTGGGTTGGAATTTTCGTTCGTCTCTCTTCTTTCCTTTTTAGTTTATTTTTTTTTTAATCTAGACGTTTTCCTATTTAACATTTTCTCTCTGAACTTTATTTCTTTTTCTCTATCTTGTGTCATCTGACAATATGATATGACCAGGCTCGTTTGTTGAAGAGTGCGGGGTGGGGCCCGCACTGGCCCCCCACCACAAGGGACCTATAATATTTATGTTGTGTTGAGTTAGGAATTTAGTTTTAGTTTTGATAAGTCAGAATTGGGTTGGAATTTTTCTCATTCGTCCCTCTTCTTTCCTTTTTAGTTTTTTTTAAAATCTAAATGTTTCCTATTTAAAATTCTCTTTAAACTTTATTTCTTTCTCTCTGAACTTTTTAAGTAATTTTTATTTCAGAATATACTCTCTTTAAAATGACAGTTAAAGTTTCTCTGTTAACCTTCTTAGTAACACCTAACATTGTAATGTACCGTGTGTTTTCCTTTCTGATCTGTCATCCCTCAAATTTGAAACGTCCAATTAAATTTCTTAAAAAATGATATATAAATGAATCAAAGTTTATTTATGTATTAATCAAAATATATTATTTAACTAGTTAGAAAATATTTTGGTGAACTATCTAGAGCTTGCTTAAGAAGCAAATTTTTAATTCTGTTTAATTATAATTGTTGACTGTTTCAATTGCGTTATTCACGTGGGTTTGTACAATAGAAAAAGAAAAAAAATGTGTTCCAATAACATATTTTTGTTATCTCTTTTTCTTTTCTTAAGGTTGTGTTTGTACCAGAGAAATAATTCCATGGAAATAAAAGAGTTTTATGAAACGAAATTTGCTTAAGAAACAAATTTTTAATTATGTTTAATTATAATTGTTGACTGTTCCAATTTCGTTATTCACGTGGCTTTATACAAAGAAAAAAGAAAAAAATGTGTTCCAATAATATCTTTTTGTTATCTCTTTTACTTTTCTCAAGGTTTTGTTTGTACCAGAGAAATAATTCCATGGAAATAAAATAGTTTTATAAAAAAGTCTTCTACGAAATTTATTCAGTGGAAATAAGAGTTCTTTCGTTTGATAATCATTTATTATTCTGGGGAATTACGAACTTTGTTATTTGGTTTACAAGTAACTTCTACTAATATAATATTCAATTAAGAGTTTTATTTACACTTTATGGGGTGAAAATGACATTTTTACCCTTATGTTGTCAAAATGACATTTTCATCCTTATACTGCCCAAATTATATTTTTACCATTATAATGTCCAAATTATATTTTTACTCTATGTTGTCAAAATTATATTTTTATTCCTATGTTGTCAAGTCATTTAACCTTGTGTCACTTTGCTAACTAAAACGTAAAAATGTTAAGCTGTTAATAAACAAGATAAAAATGTAAATTTGACAATGTAGGATATAAAAAGATTTCGTAATATAAAAGGGTAAAATTGTCATTTTAATATACCACTGTAGACATACCATTTTTATAAGATAAAGGTAGGAATATTATTCAAACGACAAAAGGGTAAAAATGTCATTTTGGTATTATACGAGGGTAAAAATGTTATTTTGACAACATAAAGGTAAATTGTCAATTTGATATTATAAAATGATAAAAAGGTAATTTTGGCTACATAAAGCCAAAACGCCATTTTGACAACTTGGTAAACATGTCATTAAGATAGAAATATCATTTGCCCAATGTACAAGTAAAAGTGTATTTTGCTAAATTTTATGAGTAAAAATGTCACTTTGAATATATGTGGAGCACTACAAAAGTCGGGGCTTTTTGTGACGAATTATTTTCGACGGAATTTTTAAAGCCGTCGTAAAAAGTCACTATTTTCGACGGATTCGTATAGTTCTGTCAAGAAAATTGAGAAATTCCGACGGATTTTCTCTTTTACCGTCGGAAAAACATGCGCGACAGGCAACAAAAATTTGTGGGACGAAAAAGTATTTCCGCCGGTACTTGATTCCGTCGGAAATATTGGTATTCCGACAACTTTTTTTTCATTTTCCGTCGAAAAAAGGCTTGCCTGAAAAATATTTCCCTGGCGCGAAAAATTTCCGCCAAATTCTCGTAGAATTTTTCCGGGAAAATGATTTTCGACAGAATTAGTTCCGTCGAAATAAAAAGCCCTAAACAATATCTACCCCTTTCCTTATCGATTCCTTTCTCTCTCCTACAGTTTCTAAAAAAACCCTAAATCAACACCCTAAATTTTCACTCGATTTCATCAGTTCAACTCTCGATTTCTTCCTCTCTCTCGGTGGGTTCAACTCTCTCTCTATCTCAATTCCGAAAAAAGCCCTAAAACAACAACACTCTACTTTTTCTCTCGATTTCACTTGGCCTTTTTTTTGTTTCAAGTTATTTAGGGTTCATTTGAAGGTGGTGAAGAAACATCTAGAGTTCAGTGGAGCTACTGAAGAAGAAGCATATACAGTTCGGTATAAGCACCCATTTTTCTTCTTTTTACTGTTTGATCTGTATTTTAATTTCATTTCTTCTAATTACTAAACTAGTTTAGACATCTAGAATCATATGATCTTTATAAAGAAAAGAATACTACTAGGTTAGGGTAGTTCAGTTCTTCATCAAGTTATACAACTAGGCATTATTAATATATTAGTATTAGTTAGACTAGATTAGCTAATTACAACTCTCTAGTCTCTACTTGATCTATGTAATGTGTGTGCAATTTGGTTACTACTTAGGCCATATCAATCAACGTGTTAGATTAGAGTGGCTAATTAGAACGGTAGGAAATCGATTGATTTAATGAATGTGCGTTCTGGCAGATGGTGATCATTTTAATGAATGTGCAATTTGGTTTCTTCTGTGGTTAGATCTGTCATTATCTTTGGATCTTCTACTGTAGGGTTCCTATTAAAGAGACAAGGAGCTAGAGTTGCATCAATTATTTGTGCAGTTACTTCTCGAGGTGGATTGAGAAGGTGAGGTGACATAATACAACTAGTTTCGATGTCAGTATATATCTTCTAGTGTCGTGTTGTCAATCACATTGTTGTTCTTTGTTTTTATTCGTGTTTTGACATTGGTAATTGTTTTTATATTCATGTCCCGTATTCTAGTTCCATGATGTTGTCAATCACATTGCTGACCCTCTAGAAATGCACGATATTGATATGTTGAGTCTTGTAGTATTTTTAATTCAATAAAGCCATGATTTGTTGGTATATGCTTATGAATACTATGGCCTAATTTCCCCGACGCCAACCATAGCTACCAGACCTCTTTTCCCAATCTTCTCTTGCATTTGTCTTAGTTTCATTGAAATAATTTCAACTCTGATTTTCTTGCAAAGAAGCTTTCTCTCAATTTAAACGATCTTCTTAGACTTATTAGACTGTCAATATATAGTCTTATTTAGACTTCTAGTTGGGGCAGAGGGTGGAGGCACTAAATCTAATGTGTGTTATTTGTTGATTTCCTGTGTTGACCCTCTTCCTCTCTTTTTATCCTTAAAAGCTTCCATCTTTAAGTTTATAAGCTTCTACACTTATGAGTATTACAAGAATGTTGGTACAAAAGTTCATGAAATCAATTTTCACAGACAAGTTAATTTTGAAGACGTGTGGTTTTGTTTTTGTATCACCGGTAACCTAAAACAAAGGTCACATAACTCTTTCACTACACATAAGTACTTGTATGAATTCAATTTCCTCTTTGTCCTCTTAAACTTGATTCTTTTCTTAAAGATTGGCCGATTAGCAATCCTAAAAAGTTACCTTGCCCTCATATTAAATGAGGAAGTTGTTTGAAGAATCCGTGCTTCATAAGGGCAGTTGTCAACATGTGTGACTTCTTTTTATCGGATAAGAATTCGTGTAAGTTGTAACCTTTTCTTGCTAGAATATTGTAAATCAAGACTTTTCAGCTTCCTTTTTGTTGTATTGGGTGTGTTTTCAATCTTAAAAGTCATTCCCATATTTGGTTGTTTTAGCTTTGCTTACAAACAGTTTGATGTGAACTGATTTGAATGTTTTTTTAGTGTAGTGATATGATCCTAAATACGGAGCAACCAAATTGCACTTTGAGGACCTGGCAAGACGATATGGGATTCCTGGTATTGTGCTCAATCTAATTAAGGTTTATTTCTATGTCCATACCAACGTCTCTCGTCCCCTATGATAAATCATTGTCATTACTAATTTTCTGATCATATTATTTGTTGCACATGGGGCATCTTTTGAGTATACTTATACTTCGACTGTCCTACTGTTCGTTGCTTGATTTTAATAAATTTGCATGATTTATCATTTATAATTAGTTAATGTTTCAAGTACTTAAAGCCCAGGCTTAAAGTCGTCTTTAAAAATTATGGGGTATGCAGACTGCTGAAAAAGACCTAGAGAAATGATGCTACGACGTGATTTTGCTAGTGCAGTTGGTTATCTCAACCAGATTTTATCAGAAGAACACCTGAAATTTATTCAATGGGTGCTGTTGCAAGTGAAGCGCTGGATTTGACTAGTTTTTACTATAGCGGGAAGTCCACAAATGTCAAAAAGAAAGCAAGATTCTCTCAGTTGAACAAGTACAACCAGGTAATTATAGCTTCATTTTATTATTGAAGCAGTCTTGGTCAAGCCACAAAGTTGAAAAGCCTCTCAAATTTTCTAACCCTACATTCTAATTTATAACTTACTAAATTCATTTTGTATATATGTTAATGCAGTTACCATCACAACTCATATTGTTTAGGGTGTTGAATGGAATATCAATTGGACGCTTGATTTTAGCTTCGGTTTAACTCGGTTTATTTTACAGTTTACATTATTGACTTTGTTATCTAACGATGTACTTTTATGGAACCAATAGTATTGGAATCTTAGACCTTTATAATGAAATATTCACTAGTTTTAATTTCTTATTCTTGTGAAGATGACCATTTTCAATTACTTTTTGGTTTAGTTATGCAGTTTGTAGATGAATGCAGGTTGTATGTTATTTTGTCATCAGATTTGTATTGTTTAATTGCTAATGCTCCTGCTGGCCTAGCAGTAGCAGTGAAAAATAGGAATAACAATATTTGTAAAAAAAAAAAAGTACCCTATTTCCGACGGAGTTGATGAAAAGACCCGTCGGAAATAATTGGAGGTATTTTATTTTAAAATGTTCTTTTCCGACGGCATATTGCAGATATCCGTTAGAAATATTATTTTTTCCGACGGCCGTTTAGTCGGAAAAAGTATTTCCGTCGCCTCTTTTTACGTCCACTTTCCGACGGATAGGTTTCGTCGGAAATAACTATTTTCGACGGATTTCCCCATATTTTCGACGGCTTTAATCCGTCACAAATAGACTTCATTTTTGTAGTGACAAATTTTTTTTAAACAGACTTTTTTCGATAGAACACAAGGTCTCAAATACTTTGATCACCATTTACGACGGATTTTCTAGGTGAGTCGTCGGAAACTGATTTTTTTCCGACTAATGGAGCCATCACAAAAGATATTTGCTTCGCCCTTTTTTATGACCACCTTACGACGGCTTGAGCTCGTCGTAAAAACCTTTTCCGACAGCTTTACCTCCGACGGACTCTGGCCTTCACAAATAGTCTTCGTTTTTTGTGGTGTTATTAAAACAACCTTTGGTAGTTACAAGTAGTGGATGGCCCTGGCTTTCTTTCATTAGTGGCCATCCACACTCCTGCAGACTAAAAGCACCTTTCTTATTATTAGTTCAATCTTTAGAAATGTTAACACTAGAATAACACCTTCTTTCCCAATATTGTTATCTTTTAACAGTGAAAAAATTTAAGAGAAAACGAAGGTGGCTCTGGATGAGAACTGGTATGAGAGAGATAAAGATTGGTACAGGCAAAAGCATGTGATGAGGGTATACCGTATACGTCCATAAGAGTTGAACATGCACCAATCATTTCAAGTTTCACCAACCTAAAAGTTTACCAAAATTCCTTAAAATCCTGATGGAAATCCTCCTTTTCTCTGTCTTTTTCCCTTCTCCCTTGTTAAGGATAATGGTTGATTAGATTAAAACAAAACTAGTTAGAAAGTTGTTTGGTAGTTAGTTACAGTTGTTTGTTACATCCAATTCAAAACTAATTAGAAATGAGTGAAGGTGACCTAGACATTATATTCTTGGTTATTGGCAGATACTCATTCGCCCATGTGGAACTATACTCACAAGAGATTTAACTTTAAGATACTCCTTTTCAATTTATTTTCCTTCTTATTTCTCTCGTTATTCTTTTTTCATTTCTACCTGCATTTTCTTCATCTTGCCATAATAAACAACCTCCTCCCGGTTTCTCGCTCTAAAAATTAAGTAGTTGGTGATGGAGAAGAAGAAGGAATAGAGTGTTGCTTAGGGTTTGTGGAAGATGAAAAGAGGGAAGACTTAAATTAAGAACTCTACTTTTAACAGGCATTGGTCAAATATATTGGATTAGTGTCCCCTTAAAAATTTGGTCCACATAAGATTTTTAATTTCTTGACTTGTCCATATAAAATTTAATTTACATAAGATATTTGTTAGTCCATATATTGGCCACAAGAAAATATAAAGGAAAATTAAATTGGGCCTGAAATATTTTCAGATAATTTTGTCTTTGATGACGATAAGTAAAGAAACAGGTGCTCATGATGATGGCCGCCGGGTAGGTGATGATGATGATGGTGGACTTTGATGTTGGTGGTGGGGGTGAAGCATCGCACTATGATCATATTTTCTTAGCCCTAATTTCCTTCAACTTTCTTTTCCCCTCTTTCAATTCCACTCTTTAAAAATCGTAATAGTAGGGGAGAACCGAATCGAAATGTAGAACAACGAAGATGTAATGGCCCGTCCGGCTGGCCATTACCGACTACATTTAGAATGTGGTTGACGCATCGCACTATGATCATATTTTCTGGCAGAAATTTTCTGCTATAAAATTTTAATATCATTGACGGCGAAAATTTTACTCCCTCCGTCCCAAATTAAGAGTCCCATATTGGTAATCCAACTTATTTTCACTTTTTTTCTTCTTCCAGATTTACCCTTATTTATTTGACAACTTTTCTTGAAATAATTGAAGGATTATAGTTTCCATTCTAGAAATACATGTAACTTTTCTTGAAGTAATTAACTTTTCTTGAAGTAATTGAAAGATTACAAATAAAACCCAACTTTTGTATTGGAAAATGTCAACTATCTTAATTAGCTTAACTAATGCACAATATATTGAAAATATCAAAGAAAGGGTATTCATGGAAAAGTAAGGGATTTTATATGATATATTTGGAATGAGACTCTTAATTTGGGACATCCAAAAAAGGAATAGTGGACTCTTAATTTGGGACAGAGGGAGTATTTGTTATTACCAAATATAGTATTTCCGGTGGAACATATAGTGGTCGGTAAATTGATATTATACACAAAAAACATCTATAAACGATGCCTTTTACTGACGGTTTTTTCTAAAAACTGTTGATTGCGAAATATTTTCGACATATTGCTACAACGCCGTCGGGACTATAGCTTCCTGATGGTTTTAATAATGCCGTTTCAAAGAAAGCTTTGCAAAGTCCCAACTTTTGTATTGATGGATGTTCACTTTCATGGAAATTGAAGGGAAATTGAAGTTGGGACCTCTGATGTGGGCAATGGATGTCCAACAACTACACCAAGTGGTGGTGGACATAAAAGTTTTAACTTATAGCTTGTAGCGATCAACTCCTGCATAAAAATTACTGAATGTTTTTAATTTATACAACCAAAGAACGTATCTGATGCAGGGGCACCCGGCGTGGAGACTTTTTCCATGACCGAACCCGGTCATGGGCCAACCGGCAAGAGAGAGTAGATTTAGGAAGTCCTTATTTTAGTATGATTATTAGATAATTTAGGTTTAGGAAATTATGTTATTTTAATATTTCCAATAATTGGAAAGGTCCATATTTGAGTCTAGTTATTTAGGCAGTTGCAGTATTTTAATTATTTAGGAAAGTCTAATTCAAGTCTATCTAGGAAAGTCCAGAATCCTATAAAAGGATATCTAGTTTGTCTATTATTCTCAGATTGAGAGAAAAACCCCATTGAAGTTTTAATCAAGTTTATTATTTAGAGTTATTTGATCTTTATTTTCATCGTTCTTATTTAATTATTCATCTCTTCTAATTCCGCTGCGTTTCTACATCATGTGGTATTCAGAGCCACCAAAGTTTTGGGTGAATGATTCAAGAAATTTTTTTCCAGACGAGTTAAATCAGTATCAATCATATTCTATTCCTCAAGAAGATTATAATCAATCAGATTATACTCATGAAGGAATAACGAATCAATGCTTATGTGCATCATGTTTACATGCGAATAGAGATTCTTACGATTATCATTGGAATCCGGGAGAAACCGTACAAGAAAACTCACCACAACCTTCTCCTTGTCAATACCAACCGTCACCACCACCACCAGTGTCTTATACAACATCACATCCATCTTATTACTATCCACCACCACCACCACCACCACCTCCGTACCGTCATTATACACCACCGCCGTATTCACCAATGTATTCATCACCTCATATACAACCGTATTCACTGCCACCACCAACACAATCATCTTCTCTTTCATATTCACCACCACCGCCACCACAACCGACTTCTGCCGAAACGGTCCAATCACTACTATCCGATTTAGCTAAGATTCAACATATGTGTGATGAGCTCAGAACAATAATACGTCAACCATATTCCTCATCAATTTTATCTTTCAATCAGGAAGAAGAAAAGGAAAAGTATGAAGAAGTTAAAGAAGATGATCATGGAGAGGTTGTAGTTGAAGAAGAAGAAAAAGCCGAA
>BEHA01001193.1:174112-190077 GCA_002897215.1 Eschscholzia californica subsp. californica | reverse complement strand
GTCGTCTGTAATCTAACCATTTTCGGAAGGGGGTTGATGATGGAGACTTCGACTCTTGAACGACCATATGAAGACCACTTTAGAACTTCCTCCTCTTTCGCCGGAATATATGGACCAATCCCACTAGCTAAAAGATTAATAGTTTTTGCTGTCAAATAGGTATGAGGGAGATCATGGAATTGGATGTTGAACCAAGCTGTTTCGAACTTATGATCAATTGGAGATTTTTGGCTAGTGCATTGTTCAACCAAGAAAATATCATCTTTTATGATCCAAGGTGCTTTAGATAATACTAACCTCATTTCTCCGAGAGTGGAGATTTTCGCCAAAAATAAGTTGGGTTTTAATTCCGACAGCACATACTGGAATGGCAGATTCCAGACATTCTTCAATTTCCTATCCAATAACTCAGATGAGAATGTTTTGTAAGAGAGTACCTTAATCACACAGTGATGCTTATGATCAAAAACTAGTACATCATCTTGTGTTCCCTGAATAGTATGAATTTCTGGATCTTCTATGGATAAGGCAGCCAATTCCGCAAGAAAACCCTCCTCATCTAAAGTCGCTTGTGTATTGTTAGTATCCATTAGTGAGAATTTCGTAATAACCTCGATTACTCAATCCTTTACAAATTAAGATCCTGAAGACCACCTAAATAAGAGATCCTGAAGACCAACCAAACCAAATAAGAGATCCTGAAGACCAAAAAATATTTGTAGTCTTGTGCCTCTCCACACTTAAGACCCAACATTTACTTCTTTTACGTTGATCATTACTAGATCAGATCAATTAATACATATAGATGTCACATAGTTAAACTTCTTTTTTTATCTCACCTATACAGGTGCCTTTAAAATGTTAATTTTAGGGGCCCTTGTAAAAAATCGAGTTTGGAGAAGTAAAAAAAAGTTTTAAAGAAAAAATATGCTTTCGGGAAAAAAAACGGATTTCAGGAAAAAAATGTTATTTGGAGAAGAATCGATTTTCGGCAAAAAGAAAACAGTTCTCGAAAAAAATCAGATTTTGGAAAAAGAACGCTTTTCGGGAAAAAAACGATTTTCGGAGGAAAAAATGATTTTCGAGAAAATCATTTTTTAGAAAAAAAAACGATCTCTGAAAAAATAATTTTAAAATAATTATTTTGTAGAATGAAATATTTTGTTTTTGGTTTTAAGTTTGAAATCTAGGTTTATTAATCCAAGATCCTAGCAAATCCTAAGGGGTAGGATGAGATTTTAGTCCAATACAAATTTTGGAATTAGGAATCCTTAGGGTCCAAGAGTCTTAGGATTCATGATAGCGAAATAGACCAAGGATTCTTGATTCCTTGAATCCTACCAAAGCTCACTTCTAATAGGAATCGTGCAACCAACACACACCTTACTTCTTTTGTGTGATTATTAATAAATCAATTAACACATATAGGTGAGACATTTGCTTCTTTTCTTTATTTCTCCTCGGTTAAACTATTTAATCATTGTCTTATTTACCCAATTTTTCGCCTAACTCATGTAGACTATGATGTTCGTTAAAAATCTTTGTTACTAAAGCAAACTTTCATTGTGAATCTTTGTAAAATTTTACACTGCCTCAATTAGAGCCTAATTGATAATAAGTTTAGTTAAAAGTTTTTCACAGTAGTCGTAGTATTAACAATTTAACATATGCATGGAGTACTACATCTATTATATTAAAACTAGGTATCTCCCGCGCTCTACGGGCGCGGTCAATCCCGTCGGGCTTACTCCAGTCGTGATAAAAACTATCGTAGCGCAATCACAACGAGTTAAAACATTCACTCGGGGTGCATGTAACACGATATCTACGTAAATGGTCGTTTGACGTCACGCGAACCGAACAAAACCTAGACGTGCGAGCACCACATCATAACAAAATAAGCACCACAGTGGGTTCAATTGGTATAGAAGTTCAAATTTTTTTCAAAAGTATTATTTTTCGTACGAGTTTAGGAAAGTTCATACTTTTTGTATATGGGTGAGTGTGTCAAACAATGGGCTCGGGTTACCCACATGTGGAGTTCAAGAAAACCACTTCAGACTTAACCGCCTTATCTGTCTGACACCACTACATACTTAACACGTTATCTATTTGACACCACTACATAGAGAGTTGGTATATTTGTATGTTTTACTTCCACTTGAATATGATCTTCAATTTCACTAGGAATTTCAAAATAAAAAATACTAATGATGATTGTTGGTTCCACTTGATTGGACCCTTCAGCAAAACGTCCACAATGTCAAGTAACTTTTGTAGTATTCAAAACATCCCCATAGAGAAAAGCTAGTTGGGAAAACATATAAAATATAAACTAAAACATCTCTGTGTTGAGATTCTTGGGGATTTTAAGAATGATATTGTGGGAATTCAAGAAGTTCTAACATTTGAAGAAGGGGTATTTTCAGGATTTATAAATAAAAACTAGGGACTATGTTATTCAGATGTGGCTCCCTCATATCATCCTATCAGTTGTCTCCAACTTCCCACAAATTTGGTAATCTTAACTAAATATCTAATTACTAAACAAGATTTTATGATCATCAAATGTAAGTTCACTGAACATTCAAGGTGTTTTACTCATTAAGCAAAACAGCTGAATCCTCATGTTATATACAAATGTAGCTAGTTAAAAAAGAATTACACGAGGCACAGTATAAATGATTTAAATTACATGCATATTGTATGTTACAACTAAAAAATGTTCTCCACAAACCTCCTAGAGACCTCTTCTAGAAAGATGAGTACAATTTCTTGATTGAAGTTCTTTTTTTTAGTTTTGAATGTTAGTATTTACTTCTTTTGTGTGAATATCATTATCAGATCAATTGATACATAGAGGTGGGTCACATAGGTTTTTGTTTATCCTTGGTTATACTACTTATTAGTGTTTTATTTACCCAATTTTTTGCCTAACTCGTGTTGACTACGACTCTTGCTACTTGCTAGATGTCTATACTAATAACTAAAGCAAAACTTGAACTGCAAAGTCTTTGTAACATTTTACGCTAAACGAACAACGTAACTGATGACAAATCTTAGATAAATTTTTTAAGGGTTATTTCTCTAATGGCCCCCAACTTTGTGACCAGCTTCCCGTCTGGCCCCCTACTTTACGAGAAATATCCATATGGCCCCCTATTACCGTTAACTTTAACTTTCCGTCACTCTCTCTCCTCCATCTCTTTTTCTCTCTCTGCCATGTCACGCCACCTCATCTGTTAGGCCACCTCATCACCTTCTCCGGCAGAGGTCGCCGGCCGGCCAAATTTCCGGCCGGTGACCTTCAAACTAAAAAAAAAAAAAAAAAAATTTATCTCTCTCCTCTCTCTCTCTCTCTAAGAACGTTCCTTCGCCGGAGTTCTTAGAGAGAGAGAGAGAGATAAAAAAAAATTTAGTTTGAAAGTCGCCGGCCGGTTATTTGGCCGGCCGGCGACCTCTGCCGGAGAAGGTAATGAGGTGGCCTAACAGATGAGGTGGCGTGACATGGCAGAGAGAGAAAAAGAAATGGAGGAGAGAGAGTGACGGAAAGTTAAAGTTAACGGTAATAGGGGGCCATATGGGTATTTCTCGTAAAGTAGGGGGCCAGGCGGGAAGCTGGTCACAAAGTTGGGGGCCATTAGAGAAATAACCCATTTTTTAACTAATTATTGTGTTAATTAATCTCAGTTAAATTTTTTAACTAGCTATTGTGTTAACTAGTGTTTGTAATGTAATAATTTTTGCAATATCATATATGCAATTATGTGTTGTCGTATTCATGAGGGTTTCTTTTTCTCACCCTGGACTTTTTTTTAGTTATAACAATTGTGGACTGTTGTTCAATATAACTTTAGTTTTTTTTTTTTTTGTTGAAATAATATAACTTTAGTTGTTGAGATGGTTTTATTCAGTCCACCCATCTACAGGGCCGGCCCTAGTATATCGGGGGCCCCAAGCGAAACAAAAAATTGGGGCCCCCGTACAATGGATGTTAGAAAAAAATTAAGTAAAATTTAAACAATGCAAATGGTAGGAATCAAACCCTTGACCTTTCATTTAAGATCTAAACCCTTTACTACCAAGCTACGACTTAAATTGTGTTTGAAATTGATTTAAAATATAATTAGTTTTTCGAAAGTTACATACGAATATGAAACATGAGGCCCATGATTATTTGGGGCCCAAAGCGACCGCTTTGGTGGCTTTGGTCACGGGCCGCCCCTGCCCATCTAGAAGTTCTAACTCTTTTGGAACGTTATCTTTTTCTAATTTGTAGATTGTCAAGTATTAATTGTTTACAACCGGTTGAAACTTGAAAATCAAAATATCAAAATAGAAATGAGAGATGGAACACATTATATGATCTTCAAATGTAGGGAGTAGTTTGAACTTAATGATCCACAACAAATATTAATGGTTTATGAATTTTTATAAATTACAATTGTATGAGTCAAAATCCGTCATCAAAAGCGCCTCTAGAAATTCACGATTAATGGGCTCAAAAGAGGGTCAAACCCATGAATGACAAGTGGGTTTGACCCATTCATCTTCAGGCACCTTGGGCAACGAGAAAATACGCGCGCATTAAACAAGGAGGTCATCCCTGCACAAACGGTCGATCGTTATTTCCTAAGCAGACCTTCTTCTCATATATCCGGTGGATGCGTTACTGTTGTTCAAGATAGCGGTTGACCAACGATATCATCAATATATCCGTTGATGGGAGTTACGATATCCGCATTCATGGTGACAGCTCCATGCATTACCACATTCAAGGCGACAACTCACAACAAGGTGACAGTTGACCAAGTAGACGTTGGACCACGAAACACAATATAAGGATGGCTCCAACTATCGACAAAGGCATTGAATTCTCGGACAATCAACCGATAGCTAACTCTCTCATCGATCATCCAAACCTTTTGCAAACAACCTACAACTGCTACTATTTTTCTTTCTTTTGGCGACTACTTTATCAAGGAAGAGCAACCTATCACTCTCTCTCTCTCGTGAAGACTACTTTATTAAGGAGAAGTACTATCTTTCTTCTCCTGACGACCAAAGGGTGCAAGCATTTTATCTCTCTCGATGATCAGAGAATTAGACAAGCATACACCTGATTGTATCACCATCTATCCCGACAATCGTCTTGCTCAGATAACATTTATAACTCCATAGCTCAATCTCTGGTTTACAATTCATATTTATTATATGTCAAGCTTACTTGACTGTCGGAGTCCATTTGACCAGCACCATCCCGGTGTCTCCCAAAGATCTTACCATCAAATGTGTTTCGTTTCTTACCACAGGTTAAGTCCAAAAACGTCGTCCGTGCCAATAAAAATATTAACAGATGAAGGTTCGACTTTCGGTCAACGGCATGGTCCTCTTGACTTCTTGACCCATGATTTCGCCTCCTCACAAGTCACAACAATCCTCAATGTGAGAGAGAAAGGAGATAGATCTATGTGGTAAGGTCGAGATAGTAGTGTTCGTTGGTCGGTTCCGTCCAAAGCTGGCCTAAAGCGGTCGACAGACGACTGGCCTGACCCTGCCCGCGAAACAAAATCATGGTCCAACCTAATTCCGAGCTGACTAGTACAAACTATAATTCTAGTTATTACAAAATAATGTAAGGGTCTATCTATTGTGGTCAATATCATGCACGTTTTAGAAGGTCAATTATAGTCAAACTAAATGGACCAAACTCAGAATTTTGGGTGGGGCCAGCTAGAGTTGAGACTCGTTATAGTTTCTCTTCAGAGAACTATAATCCCATATATAAGCTCCTCCTACAATCTCTTTAGTTTTCTCCCACTACGCACAAGTTTGTTACTACAAATTGATCAATTATATAATCATGAATTAATTAAACTGCTAAACAAGATTCAATGATCATCAAATGAATTACAGGGCCGGTCTTGAGATTTTAGAGGCCCGAAATGAATTTTAGGAATGTGACCCATACGCGTTTCACAAGAGAAAGAAATTATATATCGAAACTTTCTACATTTCGTTTGCATATAATATGAGGTTTAAACATGAAACTTGTGTTCATAACTTCCAGTCTGAATCGAACGATCTGATTGAGTTACTTTACAATCGGTTCGGGTGGAGCACTCGTCGGACTTTAGTCGACCTCCGAATCAAGTGGTCGAGTTCGTAACTCGGAGAGTCAGTAGCTTGTTCAATTTTTGTTTCTCTTTAAACCGACAAAAAAAGTATAGGAAAATGATTCTCTGAGAAAAGACCCCAAGCAACCTTCTTTTTTTGGTACTCATGGTGATAGTGGTTGTTGCGCTTTGATGGTGATTGTGGAGGTTTAGTAAAGGTGGTTGTTATGGGGTTAGGTTTAGTAATGGTGGTGGTCGTGGACGTACAATGGTAGAGGTTTAGTAAGGGTTATTTTCCTAATAGCCCCCAATTTTGTGACCGGTTTCCTGCCTAGCCTCCTACTTTGTCAAAAATATCCAGATGACCCCCTTTTTCAGATTCCGTTATAACACCGTTAACTAGTCATCACCTCTCTCTCATCCAACTCATCGTCACTGTCTGCCACCTCATCTTCTCGCCACCTCATCATCTTCATCGGCGAAGGTCGCCGGCCAGAAAATTTTCCGGCCGGCGACCTTCAAACATTAAAAAAACAAATTTTAAACTCTCCTCTTTCTCTAAAAAAATCCTCCCTTCTCTCTTTCTCTAAATATTCCGGCGAAGGGGTCCCCTTCGCCGGAATATTTAGAGAGAGAGAACGGAGGGAAAAAAATATTTTTTTTAGAGAGAAAGAGGAGAGTTTAAAAAAATATATATATATTTTTTAATGTTTGAAGGTTGCGGTCGAAAAATTGCCTGAAGATGATGAGGTGGCGAGAAGATGAGGTGGCAGAGAGTGGCGATGAGTTGGATAAGAGAGAGGTAATGACTAGTTAACGGTGTTATAACGGAATCCGAAAAAGGGGGCAATCTGAATATTTTTGAGAAAGTAGGGGAGCAGGAAACTGGTCACAAAGTTGGAAGCTATTAGGGAAATAACCCGTTTAGTAATTGCGGCGGTGGTCGTGAGGTACAATGGTAGAGGTTTAGTAATTGTGGTGGCAGTGGTGGTACAATGGTGAAGGTTTAGTAATCATGGTGGCGGTAGAAGTGTCAACTAAAATAATAAAAAGAGTACAATTTAATGGTGGTAGTTGTGATGTGTAAATTTAATGTTGGTAGTCGTGGTCGTGATGGTGGTGGCAATAAAGGTTTAGTAATCGACTAATCGTGGTGGTAGAAGTGTCAACTAACGTAATTTAAAAAAAAAAATACAATTTACAAAGTAAAAAATTCTTATGGTTAAGTTTGAACTTGGATTATTTGAGCTTTGTAACATACTTCCTACCAATTGAGCTAACTATTTGAGCTTTACTTCCTACCAATTGAGCAAAATTATACTACTAGTTGCTTGTGGTAATTTTATTATATAGACGAACTAAATTGGGCCCCCTTCGATTCTTTCATTGTAGTATTTGTGGGAGGCTTTTTAGCCCTGGGGCCGAAGAAAGCCTTTGCCTGCTTGCACCCAAGGCCGGCCTACTCAAATGTAAGTCTATTAAACATTGAAAGTGTTTTATGCATCAAGAAAAACAGTTGACTCTGAGCATAGATTAAAAAGAATTACTCTGATTACATGCATGTTGCAAGTAATAAAAAATTGACTAAATATCTAATCTTAAATCTAATTACTAAACAAGATGGTATGATCATCAAGTGTAAGTTTACTAAATATCTAATCTTAAATCTAATTTCGCGCAAAGGCTCGTAATTTTTTTTTATTTTACCGAAGGCTCAAAATCAAATTTCGCCCAATGCCCTCAATTTGTCAGCCACGGCTCTCCTAAGATGATTTTAACAAATACAGTACACAACCCCACACATGATTCATGATTGTATAATTTCGCGCCTCAAGTGGCTTAAAACCTTTAACCGAAAAACCTTGCTAAACATAGAAAAATAAATGTATGATCAAAACCATTCTAATAAAATTGTAATTTGTTTTCAACCAAAGAAAATAGGTACTTTTTTTATCACTTATTTATAAGAAATATGAGTTACATTAAGCAATTCAAGGAAAACTAATCAACAATGTATATGTGGGCCGACTATGATGCTCATAAGAAAATAGATTGTTGTTATGAATTTTATAGGGAGGTATTGTATAATCTCATTACGTACAAAATGTAGCTACCTACCAATGAATTTTATAGGGAGGTATGTATAAGTGATCCAAATTACATGCATGCTCCATGTTGCAACTAGTAAAAGTTCTTTAGAAACCTCCTGAGGACCTCTTCTAGATAGATGATTACAATGGAGTTCTTAATTGAATTTTGAGTTAACATTTACTTATTTTATATTGATCATTACGAAAAATCAACCAAGACATATAGGTGAGTCATAAGCTTCTTCTTTTTTTTACTATTGTCTAAACCATTTAATCATTGTCTTATTTACCCAATTTTTTGCAGTAGTCGTAGTATTAACAATTTAACATATGCATAGAGTACCATATACCTTTACATAAAATGTTAAACAAATAAAGGAAGAAATCAAATGAAAAAAAGAAAAGGGAAAAGAACAAATTTGGAGGGTGAAGAAAATGTTAGTTTCCAAGTGGGGTCGATTGGTTTAAAAGTTTTTATTTTTCAAAATATTAGGTACGAGTTTAGGAAAGTTCATACTTTTTGTATGTGGGTGAGTCTGTCAAGCCATACACACGTGTGGAGTTCAAGAATTAATCTATTTGACACCACTACATAGAGAGTTAAGCCATACACACGTGTGGAGTTCAAGAATTAATCTATTTGACACCACTACATAGAGAGTTAGGTATATTCATATGTTTGACTTCCACTTGAATATGCTCTTAGATTTCATTAGGAATTTCAAACTAAAAAATGATAATTATGATAGTTCGCCTCAATGATTTTGTGAATGATTAGACCGTTCAGCAAAACATCCATCCTAAGTAGTAACTTTTGTAGCATTCAGAACAGGAAAAACTAGTTGGGTTGAAGAAAAACTAGTCGGAAAAACATATACAATATAAACTAAAACATAAGTTGGGTCATTTCAACTTTGAACAAGGAGCCTTTTCGGATTATAAGTAAAATCTCATAAATGTGGGATTTTGATTTTTGTTTCCCTCTTATCATCTTTTCAGTTTTCTCCAACTTCCTACAAATTTGGTAAAATTGACTAAATATCTAATCTTAAATCTAATTACTAAACAAGATGGTATGATCATCAAGTGTAAGTTTACTAAACTTTCAAGGTGTTTTACTCATTAAGCAAAACAGCTGAATCCAAATAAGAATTCGAAAAGAAAGAACTCTCTTTATATACAAATGTAGCCAGTTAAAAAAGAATTTTGTAGAGTAGAAGAGGTACTGTATAAATGAGCAAAATTACATGCATGTTGTATGTTACAACTAAAAAATGTTCTCCATAAACCTCCTAGAGACCTCTTCTGGACAGATGACTACAATTTCTAGATTGAAGTTCTTAAATGAAAATTATGAATTTTGAGTTAACATTTACTTCTTCTGTGTGGATCTTTATCAGATCAATTAAAACATAAAGGTGGGCACATAGTTTTTGTTTCTCCTTGGTTAAACTATTTATTAGTGTTTTATTTACCCAATTTTTTGCCTAATTCATGTTGACTATCACTTTTATTAGTAGTCTATACAAATAACTAAAGCAAAACTTGGACCGAGTCTTTTGTAAAATTTTACCCTACACAAACAACGCAACTGATGACAAATCCGGTTAAAAATATGTTGTATTAACTAGTGTTAGTTATGTGGTGAACGTAATGACTTTTGTAATATCAGATATGCTTCAGAAATAAAACTGTGTGTTGTCATATTCACGAGGGTTTCTTTTTCTCACCCATGACTTCTTTTAGTTGTAACTAATGTCGACTATTGTGACGGTTTAGTCAGAAAAAATCATCACTTTGTTTACCGCATCCACGCGACAACCAACCTTAGGACCACCAACCTCACCACCACTGCCACCACCATTATCACGACCAATACGCATTTCGATACTTTTAACTGATTAAAAAGTGTCGAAGTATAACATTATCACTACAATTTTGACGAACATACTTAGTATTCGACTTTGTTCAAGATGCGGATGGAATACAATGTAGAAAACATAATGGGTTGAAGAAATAAAGAACTGAAAGACATAAAGGTAAAAAAAAAGTTAGAGAAACAAAAAGGATATAATACAAATGAGAAATGATTGATTGTTGTCCAGTATAAGTTTAGTTGTTGAGATGGCTTTATTGGTCAGTACACCAATCTAGAAACTTTAAATTTTTTGGAACATTATCTTTTTCTAATTCGTAGATTGCCAAATATTAATTATTTACAGACAAACATACTGAAGATCATCGAGGGACATAATAAGAAACACATTATATGATCTTCAAATGTAGAGAGTAGTTTGAACTTAATGATCCACAACAAATAATACTGGTTTAACGATTATTGATAATTGCAATCCTGACTAATCTAGAGCGAGGAGAGAGTTTTGGAGTAACGGAACTTTTAGTAAACATAAAGGATTTCCGACTGTAAATGTATGTTGTTAGCTCGTGTTAGAGAATCTACTCCACTCGGCTAAACCGAGTGGATTAGTCCATTGATTAGGAAAAGGTTTCCTACTATAATTAGGAATCCTAGTCCTAGTTTTATTAGGAATGTTGTAGTAATTAGTTTTTCTATTTCTATTTTCTATTTCTAAAACTTCTTCAATGTAAACCTATATAAAGAGATCAATACATAATGTAATAGTCATGTTATTGTGAATAAACAAAAGGTTTTACCTTAATCTCTCTCTCTCACAATTAACATATCATCTTCTTCTTCTCGGTTCTCACCGAAACTATCTCACTCCATCTCTCGGTCTCACCGGAGCTGCTGCTGCCTCCTCTCGGATTCAACCGAGTTCCGTGATTCTTCCACTCTCGGCTTCACCCGAGAATCACCCTCATACCTCTCGGGTTCAACCGAGAGCTGCTGTCCTTCCTCTCGGTTCACACCGAGAGCTCCTTCCTCCACTACTCGGATTCAACCGAGTTGTTGCTTCATCATCCTCGGCTTCATCCGAGTCGATTATCCAAAGGTACGTACTTCTTCACAGCTCGAGATAGTGGTGTCAAAGGGGTTAGATTGGTTGGTTGGCCCCGTCCAAAGCAGTCGAAAGGATAGCCTGGCCCAGCCTGTGAAACCAATATTATGGTTCAGCCTATATTCGAGACCAGACCACTAGTCACAAGTCAGGTCTGCACGTACCAACATGCTCTTTTAAAGAAAATGTTCAAACACAAAATATAATTCTTTTTCATACATATCAATGTAAGGGTCTGTCTATCGTAGTCAACATGGCATTTTAGAAGTTCAACTATAGTCAAAATGAACGGACAGTAGAATTTTGGGTTGGACCAGTCAAAATGAATGGACCAACTATTGTGCTGTATATAAGCTCCCTCGTATCATCCCTTTAGTTTTCTCCAACTTCTCACAAGTTTGGTATAAATTGGCCAATTATTTAATCATGAATCTAACTGCTAAACAAGATTCTATGATCATCAAATGTAAGTTTATTAAACCTTCAAGGTGTTTTATGCATTAAGAAAAACAGTTAAATGAGAAGAAAGGAGTTAAAAAAAAAACTCATAATCTCATTACATACAAGTGTAGCTAGCTAGCTACAAATGAATTTTATAGGGAGTTAAGGTATAAGTGATCCAAATTACATGCATAATGCATGTTGCAACTAAAAAAGCTCTTCTAGGGAGATGATACAAATTCCAGATGGAAGTTCTTGATTGAATTTCTAGTTAGTTATTACTTCTTTTGTGTAGATCATATCAGTTCAATTGATACATATTGGTGAGTCATATTTATGTTTTTCTAAATTTGTCCTTGTCTAAACTATTTATTCATTGTCTACACTATTTATTCATTGTCTTATTTACCCAATTTTTGCCTAAATCATTTTGACTGTGATTGTTGTGTCTTTACTAATTACTAAAAAGCAAATTTGGATTGTGAGTTTTGTAAACTTTTACATCACCCCAAATAGAGCCGAATCAGTAACAAATCCATAAAAAGATATAAAACTATAACATACGCGTCTTCGTGAGGAAGAGAAGGGTGAGAGTCAAAATTGTTATGGGAATCAAAGGAACGAGATGATGGGAAGACGGTGATGAATGATTGATTTTGCCTTCTGTAGAGTTTCATCTTTAAAATTTTGTCTTTGAAATTTTGTGGGATCTTAAGAGTGACATTATGGAGATTCGGGTCTGTTGTTGACCTAGAATTTTTCTTTTGTGGGGGCGCTTTTAGTTACAACAAGACATTTTAAATTATTTCAAAATCTCGATGCGAGTTCAAGCGAGCACTTACTGTATCTCTCAACCAACTCCACTACTGGTAAGATGTAAGTGGCATCAACTATAATCTTGTTCCTAAAAAAAGAGAGTTTTTTATGTCTTGAAAAATGATCACCACATTTTACTTTTTTTAAAGAAAAAAAAACAGTAGCCAAAGTTTCAAAAAAAGAGTCTAAACTACATATACTTATAAGAAAAATTAAACAAAATTGAAGACATAATAATGTGGAGAAAAATTACTCTAGCAAAAAGATTCAATGTGTAACTGATTTGAAAATACGGATCGAAATGAAAAAAATATAAAGACTAGACGATAAATTACAAATAAAAAAACAGAATGTTGAAGGTGGGCTTGGGGAATTAAACCCATGACCAAGTAATCATCTTGCTAAATTCCATAGTCTTATGTCTCTTTTATGAAGAAATATAAGAACGATAACCGGAGAAATTTAATGCAAGAAATGTGAATATCGAATAACGTTATAGAGTCTGATCTATATGGAAAAGCACCTGAGAGATGGATGCATCCTGAATATTCAATTCGCCCAAATTGTGAAGAACCAGGTGATCTGATGAAACCAGTAATATCGTTAGTAAAAACGTTAATTAATTGGTTGTTTTTACTTTTAGATCAAATGCTTGATTGTTGGATGCTTGAACAATTAAAGTATTTTTCTCAACGTAATTCGATTCGTCCAATGGGTGCTAAAGATCCACTACTTACTTTCCTATACCTATCTTCAACTCTGCAACAACTTGATCCCACCATTCCACATGTTTATAAGTTCACTCAAAATCATCCTTTTAGTTTTCTCCAACTTCCCATAAATTTGGTAAAAGTGACAATAATTGAAATATTGAAATCTTTACTCTAAATACTAAACAAGATTTTATGATCATCAAATGTAAGTATACTAAACATTCAAGGTTTTTTATGCATCAACAAAAACAGCTGAATTAAAATAAAAGTTAGACAAAAACTATCGCTATGTACAAATGTAGCTAGCTAAAAAAGAATTCTATAGAGCATGAAGAGATATTGTATAAACAATCCAAATTACATGCATGTTGCATGTTGCATGTTGCAACTAAAAAAAACGTTCTCCACAAACCTCCTAGAGAGCTGGCTACAATTTTCTAGATTGAAGTTCTTAATTGAATTTTGAGTTAGTACTTCTTTTGTGTGGATCATTATCAGATCAATTAATACATAGAGGTGGGTCACACAGTTTTTTGTTTTTCCTTGGATAAACTATTTATTAGTGTTATATTTACCCAATCTTGTACCTAATTCATGTTGGCCATGACTTTATTTATTAGAAGCCTATACTAATAACTATAGCAAAACTTGGAGGTCACACAGTCTTTGTAAAATTTTAGTAGTAACTATTGTCGACTGTCGTTGTAAAAGGCCGGATGAAGGGAGGGTCATGCTCAATACCGATGGAGCCCTTAGCATCGACAGTGCGGATTTTTGTCCTATGATTAGAAACCAGAGATGAAAAATTCTAGGTGCAGCCAGAACACAGGTTGAGTCTCAAACTATATTTATCCACGAACTACAAGGAGTGAATTTGGGACTACGATTGGCAGTCAGTTTAGGTATACGTTCTCTTGACATTGGGTTTGACTCAATGAATATCACCATTTTTACTCACTAAGTTAGGACACATATTATCATGGAAAGCGAAAAAGGTTATGGATGAAGGTGAAGAGACTATGGGAAAAGTTTAGCAGCATATAAGGAACCCATGTACACAGAGAAGCAAACAAAGCGGTTGACTACCTATCTAAGGTGAAGTTGGGAATAGGAGAAAAGATACTTGATGTTCGTAATTTGCCTGAAGAGTTTGCTCATATAGTTAACATGGATCCTAGAGGGACAATCAGGGTTCGGAACTGGGGCTAATGTAATCTCCATTGAGCCAATTCGTTACTGTATTTTTGACTTCTTGTTAGTTTTATTTTGACGCTTTTGTAATTGGATAGGGACCCCTTACTCTGCTTATCTTATTAAAAGAAGCTATTGTCGACTGTTGTGACGGTTTATATTGTTTCAAAAAAAATCACCACTTTGTTTATTGACACAGCCACATTACCCCCTACCTCACCACCACTGCCATCACCATCACCACCACCACCAACTACAACTAATACTATCACCACCACTATCATGACCAATACACATTTCGACAGTTTTAACTGAGTAAAAAGTGTCAAAATATAACATTACTCACTACAACGTTGACGAAAATAGAACGTGTCGACTTTGCTCGACATGTAGATGGAATACGACGTAAAATAAGTAAGCAGTTGAAGAAAAAAATTATAAAAAAAATAAAAATAAAAATTTTTGAGAGACTGACATAAATAATGCATGGAACTGCTTACTTATTAATGAAGATTGATAGTGATTTTTTGAGATACTTGTGTAATAGGTGATGTTTTGCAAAAATTTTGACTTCGGCATTAGTTTAATAGTGATTTTTTGAGATACTTGTGTAATAGGTGATATACGTCACAGCTCGAGATAACAAGATCCAACGATCAAGAAGAGTAAAAAATATTTAAAAATATTTGAAGATCTAAGTGATATAGTTTCATAAAATAGTTAGGAAATTAAGAATAATAGGATACGTTACATAAGGAGGATCGAAAATAGGAGATCCGACGGTCAAGATAAG
Source organism: Eschscholzia californica subsp. californica (assembly GCA_002897215.1). Lineage (NCBI taxonomy): Eukaryota > Viridiplantae > Streptophyta > Magnoliopsida > Ranunculales > Papaveraceae > Eschscholzia > Eschscholzia californica. The sequence goes on along the minus strand of BEHA01001193.1, from coordinate 174,936 downwards.
TTGCAGAAATAATATACGTGTGTAACACGTGCATGTACGTGACGGATCGAGAAGACGAGATCCGACGATCAAGAAGAATTCGGAATATATTTGAAGATACGTGAAGATATTAGAAGATATGTGAAGATATGTAATATTAGTATAATATATTCAGAATATCTCTTGTAACTATCTAATGGTAATATTAGATAAATTTTGTATTATTTCCTAGTTTAGTAATCAGAAACTAGGAAACCCTAAACCCTAAGTCATCTATAAATAGGAGAGGGTTCTAGGATTCAAACTCATCGAGTTATGTCTGACCAATGTAACCGATCAACTCCCACATACAATTGTATGTGGTGAATTATTAATAAAGAATTATTTCTCCGTGGATGTAGGTCTTGAGTAATCGACCGAACCACGTTAAATTATCATGTCTTTAATTTATGTACATATCTCCGATTATTATATAATCGTGAATTTAACATGGTATCAGAGCTAGGCCCACACGTGATAGGCTTAAAAGCCACACGTGCTCCACGTCACCCGTAAAGAAAAAAAAAACACACGTGTTAGGCTCAAAGAACGCCACACGTGAGGGGGCGTGTGAGAATAGTCCCACATGGGAGAATGGGTAACTAGCAACCAAAAATATAAAGTATAGGCCCTCTCCACTCATTGCCAATTGGTTTTGAGTTGGATGGCCACAAACTTAACATGGTATCATGAGCAGGTTAATGTTCCTGATTTAAGCTTCCGCAAAATTTCCAACGTTCTTTTTTGTTCGTTGTGACATAATAATCGATCAATTACTTTGACGATTCTTTTTAATTCCCAAGTTA
>BEHA01001193.1:140150-151902 GCA_002897215.1 Eschscholzia californica subsp. californica | reverse complement strand
ACAATAACACACTTAACAAACACCTAATAAAACCAAACTCATCAATCAAATATAAAGCACATAGTCGGACTCTTATAATAGAGGTTTAACACCAAAAGAGCAAGCAAAATCGAGGAAGTTTAGTTAGAGAACCTAATTTAGTTCTTGGGTAAATGTGTGAAATATCGAAACTCATAACCCAAACTAAAGAATCCCATCACAGTGATTTGTATATCCTCTAAGTCTAAACTATACTGATTCATGTGTTTATGATTTTGCCCTAGAAACGGTATAAAAGTAGTGATACATACAAACAATTCAAATTTTGCCCTAGAAGCCTCCATTAACACCCACAAACAACTTCTTCTATAGTAGAAAGCATAGTTGAGAGAATCCCATAAAATCAAACAATAAAATCAAACAGCCCACAAACAATACAAATCCCATAAAATCAAACAGCCCACAAACAATAAAAATCAATCATTCAACAATTCAGTTCCATCATTATATTCAGAGAAATTTGGTAGTTGGATTGAAGAAGAAGTGGAAAGCATAGTTGGAACTGAACGAGGGGTTGATACTAACTCGACGAGTTACTTAAACACAAACTCGTTCTTAACTCCGTATTGTGACTCGCTTGACTCGTTTGGTATGAGGTACAATAATTTGTCAAATTCGGTGTCAGGGATGTTTGCGTACAATATGTGAGAGATGAAGATCAAATTTTGCCCTAGAAGCCTCCATTAACACCCTATTAGAGCTTGCTCCAAAAAAATCTAGGGTTTTAGGATTTAAATTTAGGGGTTAGGGTTCCCAATTTTTAAGAGAGATAGAGGAATACCTGAATCAAAGAGAGTGATCGATTGAGAGTGTTGCGTGAGAAAGATTGTTCGATTCAAAGAGATTGCCCGAGAATGAGAAAGATGAGAGAGTCCCGTTGCTTCACTTTTCCGGTCGACTAGAGAGAGAGAGTAAACTCTGATTTTGGCCAAATTAGGTAGTCTAGATTATTTAGACAATCTTTTATAGTGAGGGGCAAATACGGAAGTTTAAGGCTAAAATAAGGTCATTTGACCAATACTTCAAAATGAGGGTCATTTTAACAAATTTGACCCAGTCAAAGGTCAATCCACCTAAATTCCCATATTTTAGAGGGTTAATTCCATTTTAACCCCCAATTTGTGACCAACTAACCATTTGACCTCCATAAGTTGTTGCAGTTCCAATTGGTCGGCAAGGCCCAAATTTCAACTTTTCCCACAAAGACCCTTAGGGCCTAAAAGGGATTTTTTTTTTTTTTTTGTTGAAATGCCCAAAATGGATTTAATATAAAAAATGTCAAAACATTAATGTCCACATCATTTCCTATACTATCTTCCACTTCATCATATATTTCTTCTTCTTCTTCATCTGTACCTTTCTCCTCCACCTCACTCTTCTTTTCTGGTACAATGTTGTCAGTGAAAGATCGTCTGCTGACGACCTTCAACCTTCGTCTAGTAACTTTCAACCCAAAAAAAGAAAGTTATTTCGTTTTTCTATTTTTTATGTTTCTTCTTCTTTCTCTGTTTCTTTTTTTCTTGGAAAGAGGTGGTGGTGATGGAAGGTCGAACGACAACATTCTGTCGGAAAAAAAGGGTGAGGCGAAGAGAAGGAGTGGAGGAGAGGTGGGATGAAGTGGAAGAGAGTAGTGGAGATGAGGTGGATATAATGTCTTATTATTTTTTGGGATTTATTCCATTTGGGCGTTGAGAACAAAACAGAATGGTCAAACACATACTGGAGTCAAAACAGAATTAATTCTATTTTATATTGATGTGTGATTCGGGGCACGATGTTTTGGATTCGAGGGATGGCAGATTTTAGGTTGGGAAAATCTTGGATGCCTCCAACTCCTACCACTACTTCTTTTTTTCACGTTGGAGAAGGATCGCCTGCAGAATGTCATTGTCAACGATCCTTCAAAAAAACTATTTCTTCATCTCCTTTCACCATCACCATTGACCGGTCATCACCACATTTTTCTTCTCTCTTCGTCTCCTTTCTCCTCTCACTCTTCAAAAAGAGAGAAATGAGAATGAGAGAATGGTGGTGGTGGTGGGAAAGAAGAAGAAGATTTTTTTTGGATAGTTGTTTACAATGGTATTTTATGGGCGACCTTTTTGAAGAGTGGTGGGATGCCCCAGATCCAAACTCATGCAAGTTTTAGATCACCCACCTTTATATAATATATTTGAAATATGAGATATCTTATATTTCACACATTTGCAATTGTAACTTGTAGTGATCACTTCTAAGCCAATCAAAACTCTTTTAAATTGTTGCAAATGTAAAATCATTGTTACTTATCTAGGAGAGTTGTCAAACCTTCCAATGGGGGTTTTAGCATATCTTCCTATGGAGCTATTGAGGTATTTGAGGTTGTGTCAGGGTAATTGAAGGTGGCTCTTCATAGTGCACAACTCTTTTCTAATAACCACGAAAATTGATGCTAAAGACAAATAAGCGGCGAGTTTACAACTTATCTATTCTAACTTGATGTTAGTATTTTTATAAGCATTATCCTACGTCTTCTAAGAATCGGAAATTGTATTATCTTTAAGCTACTTTTTTTTGTGCAAACCAATTCTAAAAGGAGTTAGTATTTGTATTAGCATTATCCTACGTCTTCTAAAATTTCGAAACTTTATAAGCTTTGAGCTATTTTTTGCCGGTTTTCAAGAGGAGTTAGACTCAACAAACATTTTTAAAATCAAAACACATAATACTGCATATAAAGTATATTTCTTTCTTGCGTAGACAAGAAGAATCAAATCGTTTTCACGCCATCTTTATCTAATTTAGTTGACCTAATATCTCATTTATCTTTAAGCTTCCACCGTAATCATCTTTCTATATATATTATAATAACATTGGTTTGGGACTTTGGGTGCTTCTTAAGCGCCCCATCGAAAGACTATAAGCCCCTGCTCTCTATGTTCCCCTCCTCTTTTGTCGTTTTCATCTTGACTCGCTCATTAAAAATTTGAGTGCCCCTCGACTTCTTCATTTTCAATTTTTGATCGATTTCTCTTTCAAAATCTCTATCAAGTTCCTAAAATACTTTCGTTCTTTGAAAAAAAGCTTCAAAAGATTTTCAAGTGCACTTACTAGTTTGCAACAAAAAAAAGTGTAGTAGTGATTACTCCAAATATCTAGTCACATATAGAAAGATACGTTTTCTGATTAAGATAAAAAATGCTTCAACTATTAGCGAAAAGTCGAAAACGATAGTATTATATATAATTGTGCTTTTTAGATACGTGTCATCAAGTACAGTGATTTAGTTACTTCTGGTCATAAAATCAACTAAGATGATGTTTGAAATGTTTTAAGCGGACAAATTATTTTCGTAACAAACTAAATCTAATTAGACTCAGTTGCCTTTACCAAGTTAGGAGTGCCCTATTATAAAACATCAGATTAAAAATTATCTGTTTTCTTTTTTTTATCTCATTTTCATCTTCTTCTTCTTTCAACAAAAAAAAAAAAAAAAATCTTCTTCTTCATCATCACTGTGACAACCACTTTCGCCAACCCCACCACCAACCACCACCTAAGATTCGCGTCCCTATTATCTCTTTGTACTTTTCTTTCTCTCTTACTTTCTTTCTCCTTCCTCTCTCTGTATGATTTTAGGTGAAAATCTCTTTGAATGTCTCTCTCTTGGGCTTCAGGCGAAACACTCTTAGAGTGTCTAAGGGTTTCCCCTAAAACCTAGAGAAAGAGAGATAAAAGCGAAGGAGAGATAACAGGAGAAATAAAAAAGAGAGTGAGGTCGTGGACCTGGTGGTGAAGTACAAAGACGAAGATAAAAATATAGTAAGTGTAAAGAAGAAAGATACGGAGTTTATAAGATAAATGGCCCTAAATCTTATTTTTTTTGTCCTCGTAATATGTCACATATTCTAAGGCTTTTCTTTTTTGTCCACGTAATTATTTCAAATGTCCCAAAATAACGCATATTATACCATGAAAAATTCCGCACGTATCACAAAAAAACGTCATGCTATTTGGTGCAGTGGTTGGACACTCCCTCTTCGGAGTTCCAACCTTATGAGTGTCAAATTGGTCCGTTAATATTTTAGAAGAAGAAGAAGTTGAGAATGACCCATGAATATTTTAGAAGTTGGGTGGGACCAATAGAGAATGGTCCGTTCACATGGAAACATATTCTCTCTGCCTAACTCAGATTCGCGTGCCACCACCATTCTCTCTCCTCTCTCTCTCTCTCTTCTATAAATATATTTTCTCTCTCTATCTTCCATTGTCTCTTATTCATTGTTAGCAGAGAGGGAGAAGACGATTTCTGATTCTCGGGAATCTGTCTCAACGTAGTATTCATGTCGGTAATAACCACCTCCCCTCTCTCTCTCTCCCTCTCTCTAGCTCCCCTTCTCCTTTCATTGATGAATTCATTTTGATTCAATTGTTTTCTTAATTTAGGTTTTCATCTGAATTTCTTATTCTGTATTGATTCTAGTGATTTGATTATTCATGAATTCTTTGTTCTTTTAATTTTCTCTTGTTGATCTTGTTGCTCTTGTTGGATAGAGAAGATGAGGAACTCTAGAATTGAATTCAATTTGTGGGAATTTGATGAATCTCTTATTGTTCTTATGGTTGTTAGTTTTGGTGTTTTATCATTTGGGTGATTAAAGATTCTCTTTTTATACCATTAGTTCAAATACAAGTAGGACCTTATTGGCCAAGATCATGGATTAAGCTATATGACTGATATATTGAAGATGATAATGAAAAAAAGGAAGTTAGAGAAGAAGGAAAGATCTACTAGTTGAAAACCCTTATTAAGTTTAACCGATATTATATGTTAGATCGATATTGTTTCTGCTTTTGAATGATTTTTCGTGGTATATTGGTGATATATTGTGTTGTGGTATCAACTATTTGGACTAAATTGGCTATGCTTCATATTTGTATTATCTAAATTAGGTTACCTTCGTCAACCTCTTTCGAACTTCAAAGATAGTTTAGACGTGGTTTCTCAATCTCCCCCGTATTTGTGTCTGTTAAATAGAAGGGTTTGCCTGGCTATCTCTAAATTGCTACATTTTATGTTATTGCGAAACAAAATCGGTTCATTGTTTACGATTAAGGAAAGCAATTCTAAACACCTTCCAGTCTTCCACCACCGTTACGCTATTTACCTAAAACATACTTTCCCGAGTTACAGGAATTGACTTATTCGGATAATGCTTTTAATTTGGTACACTGATAAGAATGGTTAGCGATGTTGTTTAGCCAACGTTGCTCGGGTATAGTTACGAGTGTTAGGTTTTAATACGGATATGCAGTTGAATAAAGATTTATGGGCTAAATGATGCTTAGTAATTTTTGGAAATATATTTGTGCTTTCCGTTTCTCTATATATACATTTATTTCTAGAGCTTTTTGCAGAAATGAAATATATTGTATCTTCATAATATATTCCTCTGTCATGGTTGTCATTTTCTTCTTTGGTTTTCTTTCATTTCATTAATCTAATGAAATACTCGTAAAGTTTGACCATTTCCCTATATGCAAAGCCAATATGGAAAAGAGTTTACTGTGAGAAGCTTAGTTCCACTTCAGAAACTCTATCTGAAATCAGCATTTGTCGTTGCCCATAACTTCTATATTGGTATTCTGTGCCCTTTCAAGAAGTTCATAAAAGAACTATTCGGACTCCATGAATCCCACACGAGAACTCGGGAGGTTTCAATTGGACTAATCAAAGTCCCAATGGTACTGTTGAGTAGCTTATTCAGGTTCTCTGCTTGGACATTTTGCTGTGGGTTCAAACGTGTTGCTAAAATTTGGAAAAAGAGGAATCTTGAAGGCAAAACAACTTCATGAGTATGATTATGATGTGCTCTATTTAAGGACAGTTGTACTGTGCTATTTAATGTATAATTAGCTTCATTTTCAGCTATTCTTTTTGTCTAGAATAGTTATCTGAATATTTATAGAATACTTGATGCTTTAATAGGACAATGGGCGGACATTGCCGAAGTTCGGTGAATGGGACGTCAATGACCCTGCTTCCGCCGAGGGGTTCACCGTGATCTTCAACAAAGCCAGGAATGACAAGAAGACCGGCGGCAAGGCTGACTCACCAGGAAAGGATGATTCATCCTCTAAGAAGGGCTCAACTCCCGGCAAATCCAGATCTGTGAGTTACTGCATCGCATCTCAACTTTTTTTTTCTTTAGTAATGGCATTATTTCATTGTCCACTCTGTAGTGAACAATTTCGATCAAAATAATACTATATCTGGTTGGTCCACCTCTGGGTCTTGCCTTATTTCGATATAGAAGTCCATAAAAAGCAAATATATGAAAACAACTGTCTAGTCCTTTTTCGTATTTTTTGCCATATTGAACATGGATACTCAGAAGATCATAGTCACTTTATGGGGGAAATAGTAGATTTTGTGCGTATATTATGTATGCACTTGCACATAACCGATAGAACCATAAAGTACCCCACTCTACAGTCTCTACCATAATGTCTCTTTGTGTAATGTAAAAAAACAATGGTTGATCGAAAGTAAAAAAAATAAAAGACTTATTAACTAAGGCAAGGAAATATATTTATGTATTCTCGTTTTGGGCATTAAGTTCTCATGATATAGTGAAGTAACAATGAATTTGAACCCATTTACCTTTTTCACTTTTATTTTTCGGATGAACTTAGTTGGTAGTGATTGTTATGAAGTTAGAATCCTAAATCTAAATTATGTTAATATAAGATGTTGTAATATGTTTCATCTAGATGCTATCGGACTTTCGACTAAAAAAAACCGTTTTTGTGCAGAAGAAATGGTTTTGCTGTGTGCAACCCTCGTCTCAGGAGTGATAAGAGACCTTATGCTTCAAGATCGATCAAGAATACTGAAGATTTTATTAATAATGCTAGATTGGGAAAGGTCCTGCGAATACAAATCTGGGTTTATCAGGGAAAATGTTGATCGATTTGTACGAGAAAAACGACTGACAGTTATCTTATTGTAATTATATTAATATATAGACAAAAAGAAGCTTTGGAGGTTGAGAATGGTGGTTACTTGGAGCTGGGTTCTTTAGCTTCAACTTCTTCTTTGTTGTTTGACCACACCCACTATTATTTGCGATATTTTTATCAATTGAAGTCAATTTGCATTCTTCAGACCTGTATATATATGGAAGGCCAGCCGGATCATCGGAATAACTTCCTCCGGCTGTCTCTTACTATTGTGGATGGTAAAGAAGCGAGCTAGTTCTCGCCTCGCCCCACCCAACCCCTTCTTGCTACGTCCCGTTCATGTGATGAGTCTGCGTGGAATTGCATAAGGACCTCCCATCTTGCTTTTGGCACTGTGAGAGCCTCAAACCTCCCAAGTCCAGGCTTTGTAATGTGTTAAGATGGAGGCTCAGCTTCGAATGTGAAGTGCCCCTCTCATTTGGATGCCCCATGGAGAGAGATCCAAGGCGCTTGGAGCACCTTTAATGCTTAAGGAAGGCTATAGCCGGATCACAGGCGCACTTAGAGCCATGAAAATTTAAAATAAGCTCGTGTCCTTGAAATTGTTGGAACAATTGTTCGAAGATCTGCCAACAACGCTTGGCAGGAGTAGTAGGTTCCCACCCTCTAGGTCTCGGGTTCGAGATACACATCACCTTCTAAAAAAATGTTAGAAGATCTCAAGGAGTCGAGACAGGTGCAGAAAGAAGTTGATCTAGCACAACCAGATAATGGACTACTGAATAATCCAAAACTCAGATAAATTACCTGTTAGCTAATTAGTGTACAAATATATCTTTTCAGCTATAAAAAGAGAGAAGTAAAACTAGGTTGAGTTGATAAATTTAGACGTGGGTGAAAATGTAATACATATAATGTCGCAGAGATGAATCTAAACTCTAGAAGTGCCAAGCTTCCTCTCAAAAAGACGACGCAGGAGGTAAACTTGGAGAACGCTAGCCCCAACAAGTGCAGCTGATTCAAAGATGGCCTTGTGGATGGCCCGCTTGCTCATTCCTTCATTTACTGAAACCCAAAAATCAAAGGAAGGTTCAGAAATTGTACAACATGCTAAAACATGACCACATAGTTTTGGTCGAGCAAGAAAGTTTTTCCTTTGTCTTTCAATGTACAGAGCAATGAGTATTAGAAAGTGGTACAAAATTCTAATTGCAATTCAGAATTTCAGATGTTCATGACATTGACTACGTGGATAATCTTTAATATAGAATTAGTGAACTTCGCAAGTTGTGTGTGTGTGTGTGTGTGTGTGTGCGCGTCCAAAATCCAAAAGGTCCAAAATCCAAGAGGTCATGGGGTTCATACTTGGGGCTGCGGTTAGTTTCTCGGCCTCCTACATAAGTTTCTATGGCCCTCAATGCTAGTTTCTATTGGTGATTTACGCGTTTGTTCCAAATTTTCATCAGTCTATGCCATATAATGTATAAAAATTTATGATGTAATGATTCATTAACAGGCATTTTGGATAGTACCATGATCTCAGAACTAAGAAGTTGGCATAATTTAGAAATCAAGAAGGAAGGTGAAGTCTTCATACCCAGTGCTTGCCGGTCAGTTTGAGCCTCTAGCCAATGCTGTTCAAACTGGATGTTGTAAAGAGCTTCCTCCAACTTGGATATCTGTTCCAGCAGGGGACTGAAGTGCTCTGCAGGCATTCTTATACTTTAGCAACATATACTAATTAAGATTTCAGAGAGCAATAACTCTATTGGTAACAGCTGAAAATCCCGGTAATTTCTGGCAACTCTGATCGGGCGGCCCACAGGCTGGGATGATGCGCCACAATATCAACATAAAGCCAACTTATAACAGTTTGCCACCAGATTAAGACCTCCAGGGGTTCATTCCATTCTCAATAGTGCTAATGTTCAAGATGGTCTTCAAAAAACAAAATGATTGGACCCACAAAAGAAATTGTTACCGTCTTTGGCGTGCTGATTGTATGAAAGATGATGACCAACGTGAACATCGAAATCTATGGTCTCATGATAAGGAGACTTGTTTGTGAAGCAGAATTTGTGGACTCCTTTCTTGTGAACCACAAACTCAAACATTTCACTTGTCTTATCACGAGCATCATGGATTTGATCACCAGTAGGCCCCTTCACCTGAAAATATCAAATAGATGTATCGGACAAGTTACTAACAACAAACATGTAGATGTGTGAATCAAAATCAAATGAACCTCAGCAGAAAAACTTTCATGAGCAAACAAATATGGACCTTTGCCAATAAAAATTCTTACAGTTTCGCCATTTTTCATTAGTATCCTACATTCCAACCTACACATTAGTCTTGTAAACCGAATTTCACTACATGACTAACATACAAAGAATCAAAGATGTATAAACCCTTCAACAAAAGTGTAAACCGAGGAAATAACTTGAAAAACTCCTGTGGTATATCCCCTTCACAATTTTTTAGTTTTCTACTCTAATACTCAATAAGTTTTACTTTGAAGGTACACCATAATATCTTACTTAAGTTCTCAGCCAGATGTCTCACTTAATGACTAATAGCAAGAACACCTCAGTTTTTTTCCATGAGCAATCTTCCGCTAGTGCCTAGTCTAGGTGCTCACTGAGACCAACATTGATTTACTCTTACAACTACAGTACTTTAATGATGACATAAAGGTAACTGAGGTATTCAAGTTCCTTCTCAGTTTCTTCAATTTTTTTTCCGAACAAAGACAATAGAAGAAGCTTGAGCCTGTGAGTATTCTATCAAATTAACAGACTCAGTTAAGGTTGCTATCGCTCTTCCCACGAAATAACTCACTTCTCTCATTTATGATAATGCAAGAAAAACAATTTCAATGTGTTCATAAACTTAAGCCATTTGTTTGTGTTTGCACACCCCAACTCCACATAACTCCTAAATCCTACCCGATAAATATTCACATTTCATTGAGTTCACATAAATAGGAGATCAATTATTTTCCTTTCATGATCGAATAATAATCAGATTAACCCGAGGGAGTGTAGAAAAGAACACGCAACACAACAAATAACTACGGAGGAAATAAGAAAAATGACAAACTCCATAAACAAATATTAGAGATACATTGAACTTACGACAAGATCCACACCATCACCACCATAATGCCATCCTTCCGCCTTAACCACCACAAAAGAGACGTGAACAGTATCCCCTTCGTATTCAACCGAATGAGACATGCATTCTTCTCTATCAATCACAAATCTAATCCCAACAGCAAATTGTAGGCTTGACAGAATGGCAAGAACTCCAATAATGATCAATTTTGATGACGGAAATTCCATCTGTGAAAGGCAATGAGTAAGCATTTCAAAAGGCAATTAGTTAGGAATTTCAGAGCCCAAAATCGTCCCAAATTAGGCACCCAGATGAGTCAACATCAAACATTCTGAAATCTGACTCGAGTATAACAAACATGACCCATTCTGCTACTAGGGTTTCTCTCTCCAAACAGAAACTAGGGCATCAACCAAACAAACTTCATCTACCTCAATTGATCAGAATTCATCAAGATCATACTCCCTTAAATTGTTTTTTCCCCAAGTTATTACTCCAAAATCACAAAGTTTCAATCTTTATAACATAATTACACGACAATTGAAGAATGAATTTCTAGCTCATTCAAATCAATGAAAACTTCCCCAAATAATAGAATTGTGGATTCAAATATGAAAACCCAAGATCATAGAAACCGTTTAGGTGATTGAAGATCTAGTCAAACAAAGTCAAAACTGAGAGAAAATCAAAAAATGGGGAAAAAAAAGAAAGAAGAGAAATTACCTTTGAAAATCAGGATGGAGAAGAAACCTTTTAGATGGAATCCGGAAAATGTTTGCTAAAAGCGGATTAGGAAAAGCTAAAACCGTTACTGGGAGAGCGTTGAAGTTAGAAATATTAATTTGTGGGTTGACTCTAATTGGTCCCAATATGGGGCCAAATTGACGAGTTGGTTACAAATTGGGGGTGAATATGAATTAACCCAAAGATTTTTTTTTAAGTAGATTTAAGTGTCTTTTGTATGACGGTTAATAGTCTTATTTTGTTTCGTGATGTATCAATGACATGATGCGATAGTGTTGCCATTTTCTGTTCTGATTTAATGAGCTAAGTATCTCCGACAAAAAAAAAGGTATTCAACAAAAGGAATAGTGTTGTAATTAAGAAAATTTACTCCTTTTCAAACTAAATTTTCTTCTTTATTTTGAATTCTAGATGTTGAACTATTTTGTGCTCATTATAAGTAAGTTAAGATAGATCCTAAGGTAAGCACTAAGGGATTTCACTAGATCTTATGGTGGTGGTGAAGTGAGAAAGATGAAGATGAAGGAAGAGTTTGAGAAACATTTTCTAATTATATAGGGGTATTTCAACAAAAAAAAAATTATATAGGGGTATGATCGTCATTTGAAAGTTTCGGATATTGGGCCAATCTATTCCAGCAAGTACCTAAATTCAGCCAAAATTCACATTTTTTCAAATAAGAAAAAAAACATTATAAATTGAATTGGACCCAATTCAGATTTCATATATGAAAAGAAAAAAAAAAAAAAACAATAACCTTAAATTAGTCGGAGTTCACCATTGTTTTCCCTATACAAAAGTATTTTCATGTCATACTTGTTTGGTTACAAAGTAAGAAAACGGGACAAGTTCTTCAAAGATGAAGCAAATCTCACAACAATACTAAGATTTCCAATACTTTATAATCTTT
>BEHA01001193.1:110502-122172 GCA_002897215.1 Eschscholzia californica subsp. californica | reverse complement strand
ATAATCTTCTAGGTAACACATTACTGAGTCTAGCTGCATTTAGGGTTTGCTTAGTGAGTAAATGCAACAAGCCCATCATAGGTGAAGTTGTCATTATAGTTCAAAGATAAATACTTCTATTCTCATACATTGCAAAAAAAAAAAAAAACAGATTAACTGGTTAGATAATTAGGCGATTCATGTCAAGAGAAGATGGGATACTGAATCAAAACCAAGTAATTACTCAAGAATGCCAATCAAATTTACAGGGGAAAATTGGAAAGCAACCGGAAGAACATTCTCACCAACTGCAAGGTAGCCCTACTGATATACTCCTCTGACGGCCATGAATGCTTTCTGCAATGGAAAATATTTCCACTAACCATGTCGATCATGATACAGTAGTACCTCGATCAAACTCTCCAGCAAAATTTGTTTCAACTGAAAACAATTTAATCAAAAGGAATTGGAATCAGAACCTCTCCCAACACCTTAAAGAGTTGACAAATTCCTCAATTTAGAAAAGCAACAACTTACCAAGAGAAGTTGTTGAAGTTGATTAAGATTTGAGAAATTAACTTTATTTCATAAGAATCGCTTGTTTAGTCCGCAGAAATTAAACTGTATGGAGAACAGATTTCAACTCAAAAGAAAGTAAAGATTAGTCAGGATTAAATATCTAGTGTTGATTCTATAATTGAAAAGAGAAATTAAAGAAGAAGAAGAGAGATCAGAAGGATTGGTTATAAAAATTAGGGTTTGAATGAAGATGGAGAAGTAATTGGAATTGGAAAAGGAACGAGAAATATTAGAGCTAGAGAGTAAAATGAGTCCAAATTCTTGAATACCGAGAGATTAGGGAGACACAGGAGGTACAATGGGGAAAACTGATTCGGTAAGAGAGAGAGAGAGAGAGAGAGAGAGGGAGAGAGAGAGAGAGAATGCGTGAGTGCGTGGCGAAGAAAGGAACCAGTGCGTGTCCATGAGGACTTGAAGGGCGCCAGCCGTATGAACGCGCCATATACTCTAGTAATTGATTGATATCGCATGGTCTTTTTTGTTGTGCTTCTTTTTCAAGTCAAAACAGTAGTGCTGCTGAAAATGAAAAAGAAGAGAGAGAAAGAGAGTCGGTTGTTCTTTTAAGTGGACCCTTTTCCCACAAATTTCTCTCTCTCATGTTCTAGATAATGTACCCAATAAAGTCTAAACTCCAAGTAATGACTCATTCCATTACAAATGTGAATTTGAATACAGGGTTAATTCTATTTTAGCCCCTAGTTTGTGGTCAACTCATCGTTTGGACTTTCATATGCGTCTTGTGTAGTTCTACTAGTTTCCAAGGGCCAAAAAAGTTCACCTTTTTCCCGAAATATCTTTAGGGGCAAAATAACAGTATTGATTTTCAAAAAACTTAAAAACGTTTTAAATCCACCTCATCTCTCCTTATCTCCTCCATTTCATCTTTTTTCTCTTCCACTTCATCTCTCCGTCCTGCCGGCCTCCCTATTTTTTCCGGCGAAAGTTGTCGACGGTCATTTTTTCCGACAACTTTCAAACTAAAAAAAAGTGGTCAATATATAGAGAAACAAAAATCTTATAATAACACGCTTATTTGATCTCTATCTAATTGGGGCACACAAATGTAAGGACCTAATATTAAAATAAAAATTAACTTAAAGATCATAAAAAAAAATACAATAGATTAAACACAATCTTCTCTTTTTCTTTTTCTTCTTCTTTTGTATTACTACAACAAAACTACACTTCCGTCACCTTCGAACATATAGCAAAAGAGGATCTTATTCTTCTTCATCTTCCTCCCTTGCCCTCAAACATATAACGGAAGAGGATCTTCTTCTTCCTATTTCAACATTACTACAACTAAGCTGCAACCTCCCTCACCCTCAAACATACAAAGGAAGAGAATCGAAGTTCGAATCTCTCCAATTCACTCATTATTACATTTTGCAAGCCCTTAACGATAAAAGAAAAAAATTCTGACGGATAAAAATCAACCACCTCAATTTTGTGGCAGCTTTGCTTCTCATAGGTCGAATTTTCGTCGGAATCCCATTGAAATTTTGGCATGTCAGAGGCAAAATTATCAGATTCCGTGGCAAAACATCATCTAAGTTGCCAACTTTTTGTGGGATTCCACGGAAGACGAGCATGAGCAAAAACTTTTGGGTTTATAGAGTCCCAAAATCTTAGAAACTAAGCTCAAGTCTTCCCTCAAAATACCAGATTTTTGAAGGTATTCAACAAAAATTCAAGTATGTTAATGAAGAAATAACCTATCATATTGAAGTTTTGCGTTTGAATAAAAAATTATGTTTCTCTCTCTTTGTGAAGGCTCTTCAACTATGGGGTGTCTTTAATTTGTTTGATCTTGTCATCTTCAAGATGCTCTCCTCACACTTTATCTCTTTAAAAATATATAAGAAGAAGAAGAAGACAAAAATCTAGGGGTCATGAGTGGAGGTGAGACTTGCTTTTTTTTTTGTTGAAATGTACAATAACATTAAATAAGAGAGTTATTACAGTACTTATTAACTAAAAAAGAAGGGACATTCGTCCAGGTCTTGGATCTATTTTTCTTTCTCGCCCATTTAGCTAATTTGTTTGCTTGATCATTCTTCTGTCTTTTAATGTAGCTGAAGATGACATTTGTTAGTCTTCCTTTGACTTCTCGGATTCTTTTTATGTAGACTTTGGACTGCCATTGAATGGTATGTCGGCTATCTTGAATGTGCTTGATGAGGTTGTAGTTATCGCTTTCTATGATGACGAAACTTTGGTTGTTTTCTTCTGCGCATAGTAGACCTTTAAGGATTGTTAGCGCTTCACTTTCTTCGCTATTTCTCGCTCTATGAGAGGAGGCTGATGCTTCAATGAATTTCGAATCCCCATTGTGGACTATGAGTCCAGTGCCAATATTACTTTCAATCACCACAAACGAGGCGTCAACATTAATTTTAAGGAAACGGTTTGCGGGTGGTTTCCATTTGTCATACTTGTCCTCATTCTTGCTAACTTTGGAAATTATTTTTTCTGGGAAGCTTTTGATCGATGTAATGACCTTATTGATGTCCGTGATGGTATATTGAAAACCGTTATCACATCTCATTTTCCATATATTCCATAGGATGGTGGCAAAATGAATTCCATTTGAGGTGGTGTTCGTTTGGGTAGGGTCTTGCCAAGAAAAAATCCATTCCGTGATGGAGATGATGTGTTCTGATATAATATTAAAGTGGAACCATATGTTTTTTGCCATTGGGCAATATAAGAGAACGTGTTCTATCGTTTCTATTATTGTGCACTTGTTACACATTAAGTTATTTCCTATGTATTTGCCTATACGGCTTTTAACCGGGAGAGCATTGCAGCATATTTTCCAGATGAACATTTGGATTCTCGGAATGGTAGGCAGCGCCCAGATAAAATTCCAATTATAATTGGGCGTCGAGTTTGAAATATTACTAGTTCTAAGATGATTATACATTGATTTGACCGTGAAGAGTCCAGAGTCTGTGAGTACCCATCTTTTTCTATCTATACCATCACTATCAATAGGCATTGCTTTAATGAGGTTGCTAGTAATGGAGTCGAAAGTTTCGTCTAAAATGTTTTCATTTCACTTGCCATTATTTATGAGTTGAGCTACTGTGACAAGATCGGAATTATTGATGTTAGTAAGGGGGGCATTGCAATGTGGAATCCAGTTATCATTCCAAATGTTAATGTCATTGCCATTATGTACTTCCCAACAAGTGAGATTTCGAACTTGATTAACGTATTTACTTATATTCTTCCATATCCAAGAATGGTATGGTTTTGCTGGGCCCGGCTGATCATTGTTCGGAAAGTATTTTGCTTTCATCACTTGCACCCAAGCTGGCTTAGGTTCTGTATACAGTTTCCAAGCAAGCTTGCTAAAGAAAGCTTTGTTATCTATTTCAGGAACGTGTATCCCTAGCCCCCCCAACCGTTTAGGGAGACTGATAGAGGACCAGGCTTTCGTACAAATGCCTTTAAGCTTACCCCACCAGAATGACTTTTGGATAGTCATAATGCGTTTGTTGACACTCTTTGGAAGCGCGAAACATTGCATCTGATATCGGGGTACAGCGGACACCACGGAGGAAATGACCATCGTGCGACCTGCTTGAGAAAGAAAAGAGTGATTACATTTGTTGAGTTTGCGGTTTATCTGATCGATTAAATCATTAAAGACTTTGGTTTTGTTTCCTTCTATAAACAATTGTGCCCCTAAATACTTTTCTGATGCGGAAGCATTTTTGACTTTAAGCGATCTCATAATCATACGTTTAAATTTTGGGTGTGAATTCTTGGAAAAGAATGTGAGACTTAGCTTGAAAAATAAATCTTTTAAGTATATCAGTTTAAATGTAGTATATTTTTGTTTATATAAGATTTCTAATTTTTATATTGTCCACTTAAAATTTTGGTCGTATATGAATTTTATTTCTCCATATATTGGCCACCAAAGCTAAACTACCTCTTCTTCTTCCTTCATTTTCTTCTTCTATTTCTTTCTCTAGGTTTCCCTTCGCCAGGGTTCCTGTTGGCGAAGGAGAACCTAGAGAGAGAAGATGGTGAAGTAGCGAGGCAGAGAGATGAAGTGTAGGAGAATAGTGAATAAATAGAGGAGATATAGGGCAGACGATGTGGCCTTTAATATTTGTAAATACTTTTAGGAATTAATTATATTTAGGCCACATGTTCTTGGAAAAGCTGAAATTTTTTTGACACTTGAAGACCAAAACGTACTGTCGGACACTTACGGAGGTCAAAACGACGAGTTGGTCACAAAGTAGGAGCCAAACCAAAATTAATCCTTAAATGTAACTTATTTTAGTAGAACTAAAAAGGGTTAATTCCGTTTTGGCCCCCGATTTGTGACCAACTGGCCGTTTTGGCCCCTAATTGTGTCCGGCAGTTCGTTTTGGCCCCAAAAAATTCCTAAATGGCCCCAAATTTTTTCAACCTCCCAATTCTACCCCCATGGCATTTCTGTAATTATTTTTTTTCTTTTTCTTTGTCCACCTCATCTAACAATTGACACATCACTCTGTCCACCTCACCCTTCTTCTCCGGCGAAAGGTTGCCGGTCGGAATTAAAAAATTCCGGCCGGCCACCTTTACCAAAATAATTTTTATTTTTTTTTCATTTCTCTTCTTCTTCATCTCCTTCTTTCTCTCTCTTCTTCATCTCCTTCTGTCTCTCTCTTCTTCATCTCCTTCTGTCACTCTCTTCTTTCGTTACCTCTCTCTCTGTCTCTATAACTCCGGCGAAGGGGCGGAGCCCCTTCGCCGGAGAACCAGACCGAGATCTGGTTTCTACAACCAGATCCCGGTCTGGTTTCAACTAACCAGATTATCTGGTTTCAAACCAGACCGGGATCTGGTTGTAGAAACCAGACCGGGATCTGGTTGTAGAAACCAGACCGGGATCTGGTTGTAGAAACCAGATCTCGGTCTGGTTTGAAACCAGACCGAATCTGGTTTCGCACCAGACCTTCAAGGTCTGGTTCTCCGGCGTAGCCCCTTCGCCGGAGTTATAGAGAGAGAGAGAGAGGGGTTAGAGAGAGAGAGGTCAAGAAAGAAGAAGAGAGAAAGAAGGAGATGAAGAAGAGAGAAAAAGAAGGAGATGAAGAAGAGAGAGAAAGAAGGAGATGAAGAAGAAGAGAAATGAAAAAAAAAAATTATTTTGGTAAAGGTGGCCGGCCGGAATTTTTTATTCCGGCCGGCAACCTTTCGCCGGAGAAGAAGGGTGAGGTGGACAGAGTGATGTGTCAATTGTTAGATGAGGTGGACAAAGAAAAAGAAAAAATAATAATTACAGAAATGTCATGGGGGTAGAATTGGGCGGTTGAAAAATTTAGGGCCATTTAGGAATTTTTTGGGGCCAAAACGAACTGCCGGACACAATTAGGGGCCAAAACGGCCAGTTGGTCACAAATCGGGGGCCAAAACGGAATTAACCCAACTAAAAATCGTAGTCGGTTAAACATTCATAATAAAAAAAAAAAAAAAACAACAACGACATATTGGACTACAAAAATTGGTAGAAAATTTTCGTTTTTGGCCCCAAATTTGTAACCAACTCACTGTTTTGGCCCCTAATTTGTGACCAGCTCACCGACTTGGCCCCATAAGTGTTTGGGCTTCCGATTTAGCCCCCAATAAGTGTCTGAGCTTCTTGTTTGGCTCCCAAACTTTGTCAAACCTCCCAATCTCACCCCTATGGCATTTTTGTAGTTAACTTCTTTTCTTTTATATATCTAACTTATATTTATTAATTTCCACCTCATCATCTTCAACCTTAGAATGTCACCGACCGACCATTTTTCCAGCATTCTAATTTTTCTACAAAAAATAATTATTTCCACCTCCAGCTTTCCCACCTTTTTTTTTCTCTTTTTGTCTTCTATTTCTCTCTCTATCTTTTTTTTCTCTCTCTTCCATTTATCTGACTATCTATCTTCTCTCACTGCTTCGGCGACAAGGAAAACCGTCGAAATTTCGCCTTCTTCATCTAAAATCCCAGACAAAGAGGATTCCTTTTTTTTTGGGATTTCCAGATGAAGAGGAGATTCGTCTTTCCGTCTTCGTTTGGAAATTCCAAACGAAGAGGAGACAAATTCCGACTAAGGGGTTCTCCCCTTCGATGGAACAAAGAGAAGGTTGAGGCTTAAAGGGAGGGACATGGAAGAGATAGGGAGGGAGGGAGATGAAAGAGAAGATAGAGATAGAGAAAGAAGGTGGTAGTAGGGAAGACAGAGTTAATAAAAATTATGTCCCCCGAAAAAAGTAAATGGACGACGATTTTTTCTAGTAACCATCTCGAGTAAATGATTTGATGTGGAGGAAAGAGAAAGATGAGGTGGAGGAAAGAGATGAATGGGGTAGAGAGGAAAGAGATGGATGAGTTGGATAAATAAAAGAACAAATTTAATTACAAAAATGCCATAGGGGTAAGAGTGGAAGGTTTGACAAAATTTAGAGGTCAAGTAAGAAACCCAGACACTTATAGGGGTCAAAGAGGAAGCCCAATCACTTATGGGGGTCAAAACGACGAGTCAGTCACAGATTGAAGGCCAAAACGAAATTAGGCCATCTAAATATAAAAATAACCTTTATACCTTAATCTTGCCCCCCATCTACACCATATTAAAGGTTGTCTTTAGATTTTGTAAAAATATTTGTTCGGTCATCTCAACTATTTTTTGCCTTCTGTCTTTTTTTTTGAACTTGATCTTATTATTAATTAAAGGGAAATAAGAGTTCTATTACAATACAACTTAAAAAGAAAGTAAGGGACATTCCTCCATGACTTCGTTCTGTTTTCCTTCCTTGCCCATTTAGCCAACTTGTCTGTCGCTACATTGAATTTCCTGCTAGTATAAGAGAATTTAACTATTTCCAGCCTTCGTTTTATTTCCTGTATTCGTTTAATATGAATTTTCGATTGCCATTGAATTTCATATCTACTGTTCTGTAGATTTTTTATTACAGTATATTGATATTATCGCTTTCTATGGTGATTCTTTTATAGTTATGAGATTCCGCCCATAGCATTCCGTTAAGAATCGCTATGACTTCTCCTTCCTCAGAGTTTCTGCTTCTAGTAGTAGTGGCATGTGCTTCTATGAATTTAGCTTCTTTGTCGTGGATAATTAAACTGGTACCTGTAACATTCTGAATGTCGATGAATTAAGCATCCACATTAATTTTCAAAAAAGACGGTTCAGGGGGTTTCCATTTTTCTTGTTTTATCTGATTTTTGCTAGTATTATTTGTAAGGTTTTGTGGGAATGTTGTAATCATAGAAATGATTTTTTCTATCGAATTTATTTCATGTTGAAAACAGTGGCCGCAACGAGTTTTCCATATATTCCAAAGGATAATAACATAATGAATGTTATTCGTAGTGTAAGTGTTTTGTGATTTTTGTTCTCAAGAAAATATCCATTCTGCCTTCTTTTACTTTGTAACCGTTATTTGACTGTGTTTTTTATATGCAAGTGTTTCTTTAACCTTTAAAAAACGAAAATTTGTACCTCACCATCTTTCATTATTTTTATCACTTTTCTCAACAAGTTTTTCTCAAAAATATTCTTTTTCTTAAAGCTTTGATGCTTCTAATGCATAATCGTACCTTTATTTTTTGTTGATTACTTTCCCATTTTCAACTTAGAGATGATCATTTTTTGAAACGTTTTTCGTTTCTTCCGAGCAACTCACATTTGCTTGTCTACCAAACTAAAGTTTGCATTAAACAAACTATTATTTGCATTGAACAAATTGTTGTTTGCTTTAAACAAGTTTGCCTCCTCCAACAAATTGATGTTTGTCTTGAATAAAAAAATGTTAACAGTTGTGCATTATGTTTTTCGGATTAATAGTTTTAATTTCCAGCAAAACATATGTGAACAGACAAGATTTAGAGAGGGAAAGTGAGATAGTAGTAGGGTCGAGGATCATTAGTCTTATTGTTAAATTTCTAAATTTTCAATGAACCATTTCAGTTTTCAAATGAAATGATGAATAATCTGAACTACAAGTAAATATACAAAATAAATTAAAACAAGTAAATAAAAGCTCTTTTAATATCTGTAGCCCTAGAGAACCTGCTTTCAGAACACCACATGAACCAAAGAACTTTCTTCTATTGAATTTCACACTTTTATTTGAACTTTCTTTTGTGTCGGATGATACAAAAGTTTATCGATCAAGTGATTAACAAAGAACTCCACACATTTCAAGTTAGTATAAATATCAAGAACAATAACGTGAACCTGTCCTAGTACTAACTTGAATGCTTCCACGAAAAAAGGGTCTAATCATAAACTTATTTCCATGTTGTCTATGAGTCTAACCTTTCCAAACCAGGCGGCAACGCAAAATACAACAGGCTTCCGTATCTCCTCGACTGCTACCAAACTTTCTTGGTCCACAATCTGCATAAATAGACCTTGCTTAGGCCACGCCAACATGAGGTAGTTTCCAATTGCCATTTTGAACTTTTAAATATTCAAGATGAGGTAGAATTGCAGTTTGTTCGGACAAGTTTGGTAGAAATCTCTCCAAGTATCCGTAACAATGTTTTGAAACTACAAATATTCTTGGCATAGCTCGCCGAATTCAAATGGGCAAAATTTTGAATTGGTTTGGCTGGTATTTTGTGCGGCGTTATGAGATTTATGGACACTATCTAATAGTAAGAAGTGTCAAAAAAGAAATGTTTAATATCACCTAACTCAACACCACCAAGGCATTAATGGGGATAGTAATATTTGCATATATTGGGCGCACCAAGCAGAGTGCGCACCCCTATACACTCTATTCACCACTTACACAGCCGACATTCAGGATTTATAGCTTCGAGATAAGTTGTCGCTCAGTAAATAAATGAATATGAATAAGATTTTGAATTTAGTTTTAAACCCATTACCTCAGCATAATCAATCTTTCCACCAGCATCAAGGATCGCCTGAGTCACAGAATTTCTCAATTCTCTACATGAAACTTGGCCATTCTGTGCAACACATTTAGATCTGAGCAGTGATTTACTTATGGATAAGGCCTGCACATAAAGATGGATAATGACTCGTGAAACATCATGATAAGGATGTCAACTTTATCAAAATTTCTACTACAACAAGAAAGAGATTTTTTACGTATTTTAAAAGAAAAGGTTAGAAGGATGAGAGTGAAATACTTGTATGATCTTTTTCATTTATAAGCAATGACTATAATAATAGGAAAAATTCCATATGAACTCCAAATTTGGATTTGGATTTGGATGAATAAACAAACTGATATAAGTAGTGAACGAGAAACCTTTTCCCTCTCTTCTGGCGAGAGGTGCACATTGCGGGAACTCATTGCCAGGCCATCAGCATCACGCATTATCTCACAACCAATCACTTCTATTGAGAAATCGAGGTCCCGAACCTGAACAATAATCAGTTAATATCAGTTTATTAATAAATGAAAATGTTCAAACTTCAAAACTTACAAAAAATCAAGAACTCGACGACAAGCAATTTACCCAAATCGTCATACATAACAAGTGCGATAAAAAGAAGTTCGCACAGATATAAATTATCAGTTCATACATATGGCACAGCTCACAAAGTTAAAAAAAGAAAAGAAAGACAACATAAGATGTTTCAAGAGTATACGAACAGAAATGTTGGAGCTTTTATTTGGTTCTCTTGCATTATGAAAGATTACAAAAGGAAGTAATCAACAGTATGAGACATGCTGTTTTGGGCATCCAAAACTCAAGCTTCTACTAGCTCACCTATAACCAAGGAAGATAAAGAGCACAAAATCAAGGACAAAATCATTGAATTTGGTAATAGCTAGAACAAACAATTTTGAAAGTGGAGCAAGTGTGAAGTTTGTGGTAACTCCAACTCAAAACGAATCGGCAATGAGTGGAGAGGACGTAGACATTATTTTTTTTGTTGCTAGATCGCCCTTCTCCAATGTGGGACTATTCTCAAACAAAGTAGAAATGAGATTATATAAAATGAACTATTTGATGAGGGCATAAGTACATCATGAACTTAAGAGGGCATAATTGACATAATAGTGAGAAATCCTATTTCGTGAACACAGAATTTAAACATGATTGAAAAAGTAAGAATTGAGAAACAAACCATTCTCTTAATGATCCGCCATTGCTGATAATCCTTCTTGCCAAAGACAGCTACATCAGGCTCAATAATATTGAACAATTTGGTAACAACAGTAGCAACCCCTCTAAAGAAAATAGGTCTACTCTTCCCACACATTCCTTTCTCCAATCTCTCTACTCTCACCCATGTTTCGTGCCCTAATTTTCTCTCCTCAACACAAGAAACCAACCTTTTCTCTCCCCTATCTTGTTCATCCTCTTCCTTACTACTAAAATTAGTATCAGTAATCAGATCTTCACCATAATCGTAGAGATTATAAGGGTTAAATACAACATCAACACCACCAGGGACTGACAGAAGCTTTTGAATATCACTTTTAAAATCAGAAGGGTAAGTTGATAGATCTTCTGAAGGTGAGAACTGAGATGGGTTGACATAGATTGAGACGACAATGAGTTGGGTATGATTATGAGCTTCTTCAATGAGTGAAATATGGCCTTGGTGAAGGTAACCCATTGTTGGAACTAAACCTATCGTTTTGCCTTGAGCTCTCATGGATCTTGACCATTTTCTCATCTCGTCCTTGTCTTTGATTATCTTTATGCCTTCTTCTCTCTTCTCCATTTCTGCCTCTCTCCCTCTCTGTGCCATCAAGTTTCAGGCTTTATATTCATAGCCAACCAAAGCGGACCCAACCTGTCGTTTATTTTCCATACATAGAAAATGAATGTTCTGGTTAAATATTACACATTATAAGAAAAAAAAATTGATTTTTTTTATGAATTTTTTGATGAAAGGCCCAAATTTTGGGCCCAAATACAAAAAAAATCCCAACAAGGTTTAATATCTCACCCAAAACCCAATAATCCAATAATAACTCATATTAAACCCAAATACACATCCCAATGTGCAATCCGGGCCCAACTCTTATCTCTAAGATTTCCTATTTTCTTCTAAACCCTCTTTTGCCCTCCTATATATATCCAACAACTCTAACAAATCATATCTTTCTCTC
>BEHA01001193.1:89740-102371 GCA_002897215.1 Eschscholzia californica subsp. californica | reverse complement strand
CTTGATGAAGAACCATAAACACCCAATGGTTCCGAAATCACAAAACAACAACCAAAATGTTTTATCACAAACTTTAGAGCAACTTAACCCTAAAACTTTTTCGAAAAACAACCCAAAATGATTTATCACAAACTATAGATCAGACTACTAAACTTGAAATCATAAACCCTAATTGTTTTAAAACTCCCCCAAATTTTCAAACACCCCTAAATCTGTACCAAAACCCACAGATGTGAAACAAGAAACCCCAAAAATGTTCCAACAATCCTAATAATTTACCAACAACAGAGAGGGGATCAAGAGTTAGACGAAGAACAGAGATGTACCTGTTTGTGAAAGAGAGAGAAATCGAGAGAGAAGCTTGAGATTCGTTGAAACAGAGCGAAATAGAGAGAAAAAAGAGTAGATCCGGTTGCTTAAATAGGTTTGGTTGAGAGAGATTCGTCGGTAACGTTTCGAATCAAAGAGGGTTTAATGGCTTGAGATTGTTTCGCTTGAAAAAGAGAAAGAGGGAGATAGAGATGGACCGGTTTCTGGTTTTGATCGAGATAGAGAGGAAAGATAGAGAGGAGAGAGAGTGAGCAATCGGTTGAATGAAGAGAGAGAGAGAGATGGAGAGTTTTGTGTCTCACCGGTTTGAATGAGGAGAGAGAGCGCGCGGAGTCCGAGAGAGAAGAGAGTAAGGCTGACATGAGTGATGAGAGGGTTGTGTCTAATCCACCTTTTTTTGGGCGGGAATTGAGTGAGGAATAAGAGAGGGAACAAATTGTTTTGGAGGGATAGAGAGGTAATCTAACATTTTGGGTTTTTTTTGAAATATAATTCCCTATTGGGTTGGATTTCCTATTTGGGCTCCTTTTTTGGGCCTTAGATTTATCCTCTCTTTTTTTATTTAGTTTTTTTTGAGAAATCGACTACGATCTATGTTAGTCGTTCAAGGCATTGATACACATGAAGATGTGTTTTAAACGCGACAAATTTATTATATAATTTGCTTTATATATTGTCTAAATTACATGAGATAAATCTTGATTACAAACTGCTTCCACCGAGATTCGATCTCACGACCTCATGAACTTAAAGGTGGTGGACAATTTTCTTTTTTTCTCTAGTTAATGTTATTGTTATCATAGTTATTACGTGACTACGTGTAATTGTGAATTGTGTATAAAATCATTTTCTTTAAAGCATAGTTATATATTTTAGAGTTAATTTCTTGTTTTTCTTCTTCGTCTTAATCTAAATCGGACTTCCAACATCAACAAGTTTAGTCTTAGAGGGAGCAAAGTTCTTCTACTAACAATCTGGTTTTATTATCGTCAATGACAATCTGAAGGTTCTCGTGATTTTCTTTTTGCTCTTGTGATGTTTGGATAAGAGATTTTATCATGGGTTGATGATAACAGAGATCGAGGAGGATTAATTCGTGATAGAAGCGAATCCTTGTCTTGATAATAAAAGATGTACTTATGAAGATGGTGATGAAGCAGGTCGTAGAATAGATCAACAATGGAGGAATCGATCTCATCATACTAAAAGAGGTTGTAAGGGTTTTGCACTGGAACGAAGAAAGGAAGAGGAAGAAACATAACTCCAACGAAGCTTCTTCTCCTATCTTTAACTTGTTTATTGCGTTGAACTTTACAAATCCAATTTTAAGTATGTTGAAAAGATATTAGGTTTTCGAGATTTTTTACTTCGATTTGTTTTCATTATGTTTTTTATTATTATGGATGAAGACTTGGTCTATTCGTATATGGATGAAGAATTCGATTTATTTTCATTGTCCATTAACATTGAGTCATGAACAACAACAAGAAGCTTTGTTAGATTTGAAGAAAATGAATGATGGGTCATGAAAATGTCTCATCTGAGTCGTTTAATTTAGCCGAGTTAGTCTGTTTTGAGTCTTTATTATAATTAAATAGTCGATTTTCTTGATTAGGTGTCTCTTGCAGAGTTAGGGGTGAAAATGGTTAAAAACAGGCAAAAAGATACACGAAGAATATTTTGGTCATTTAGAGTCAAGGGTATTCTGGAAAATTGGACCAACATCAGTACATTGATGAAAAATAGAGTCCAAGGCGAGCCCGTAGGAGAAAACGGAAGTCAATTCGGAGTTCGGACGAGGAAATTCAAAGGTTGGGTCAACTTTAGTTGACCGTGTGGGACAAATTCGGTCAAGTGTCGGACATGCGGAATTCCTTTCAGCGAGGTGGCGAAGATCGGTAGCGCGACACATCTTAGTTCTATGGTTTGAGAAACATCGAATAACATCTGGTGGATAAGTGATTAAGTGGAGCACGCTGCTTGGAAGTTTCGGTAGTCCCACACACACGTCGGCTTCCGCGTATCCTAGATCCGACGGTTGCTGAGCGTCGTCCTCATTATTATGTTTCATTGTTACCCGAAACAATTTAATCCCGTGTCTCCAACCACGTTTCTCTCTCCCAACCCTCCAGATCTGAGATCTATAAATCCGACGGCTTTGAAGACTTCCGCACCATTTCTTGCATAGCCTCGAGGCACTTTAGTCGCATGTACTAACCCCCTCTCCAGCCGACACGTGTCCCCTCTTTGTTGTTATCCAAACCCTAGTTGTCGGACTTGTGCTGAGTATGAGGGCAAAACCAACATGGGTGGGGTTGGGCTCCCAAATTCGAATTTGGGAGCCCCAGCCCGGAATCCCTGAGGCTTGGCTCCAGGTGAGGTTGAGAGCCCCATGCTCCCGAGCTCCCATTTGGGAGCCCAGGCTGAGGGGCTCCCAGCCCCAATTGTTACAGTTGGGTAACTCCCAACGGTAACAAATGGGGTGGATCTCACCAAAAAGGGATCCACCCCACTTATTTTTGTTGATTTTTTTAATCTTCTTGAATTGTTTTGAATTACTTTTATTTGTCATCTCACTTTTTTTTGTGTTTATCTTTTTGAAATTATCTCTCTGGAATAATATCACATTTTAATTCTGTATATAGAACTAATAATTTATAGTCAAAAACTGAAATCAAAATTTCGCACACGTACTTCGCATATGTACATTATTTAAATTTGGGAGCCCAACGTTGGAATTGAGAAAAGCCTCGGGGCTCCCAAAATTGGGAGCCCGAGCACCAAGTTGGACTTGCTCTTAGGGTTTCATCCTTTAAAACTCTTGTATTTTTCGACACTTTCTACTAATTAACCCATTTAAAATCCTAACTCCCCTCCTTCTCCCTTTTGTTGTAGTAAAAACCCTAAAACCATCTTCTTCTACCATCTTAGCTACCTTCATGTCTTCTTCTCAATTTATTTCTTTTCTACTTTCTAGATCTAATTTCTAATTCTATCTCATCTTCTTCCCCCATTTCTTTTCTACAACCAATTCTTTTCTAATTTCTTTTCTGAACCTCTCTTTCACCTATTCTCAAAGTGCTATTAACTAGATTTGGAGCATAGTTTGGATCATACTTGGAGAACATTTGGAGCAAGGATTTGGGTGATTTCTTTTCTTTGTCTCATTCATTTCCATGTATTTTGTTTTATCAATGTACGTCTCTAAATTTAATGAGTAGCTAATCTTGTGTTTAGGGTTGTAGAAGAAACCCATGCTTGGTTTTTTTAGATATGTTAATTGATTAAATAAATCCTTCTATTGAGCTTTAATGTCTATTAATTGTCATTTCTTATAGATTCTATAATCTTCTCATTGTCATGCTTCATAATTAGATATTTCACGCTTTTGTTAAGTTATTAGATGAGATATACTTGTTAGATGATGAATGGTAGTTAAGGGGTATAGTCTTTATATGATAGTCAATTAAAAATACATGATTTTGAAATGTGTTAGTGAAGAATATCTTCCGAAATCTAAATAGCTTATTATGTTAAATTTTGAGTCATATTGAAAAAAGGGATTAGTTAATTAAATGCATGTCTTAAAAAGTCGATTTTTGTGGTGGAATAAAAAACCCTAGATTTCCTTCCCATCTTGATTTTATTCTTCGTTAGTATTTCATTGTTTCTTATTTAAATCGTTTTAAAAAAAAACAAATCAAATTTACAAAAGGTTGTTGATTTAAGATTTGAAGCGAATTTACTTGTCCCTTGGATTGATTTCCAGACTTCTGGAAATACTATAACTTGATCCCGTATACTTGCGGAAATAAACCCATTTTGGGCCTATCAATGAAACTTTCAATTTATTTTTTATTTCAGATTTGTGAACCTCGTTCAAGAAATTTGCCAACGGAGCTTCTAAGAACAACATGTCGGGTTCGCATTTTACAAACCGGGTTGAGTTTTCATTCTGCAAGTCGAGTTTGCAAAATAAATAAGAAAAAAAAAGTACATTTTTCTTGGATTTTTTTAAGAAAACTGTAGTGAAAGTTGAACTCGTTAGAAAGATTATGAAAAATCCTTTCTGAATATAAGTTTTATTGAAATACGACATCTAATAGAAAAAGTTATATTTAAAGTTTAAAGAGAAAATTAAGGAATCCGTTACACAAATAAGTAATTTTGTTTTTATAAATATTTTGACCTGAATAAATGATCAAATATTTTGAAAACTAAGGAATTAGCTAAAACCCTGTTCCGGGAGGTTGGGCTGACTTCTTATGGACGCAATTTCTCTTTGAGATTAGAGAAATAATTTTATCGTATACAAAAGAGTTTCCATCACGTTTCAGTTACTAATGGAGTTATGGACACCACATTCTATTTCTTTTTTTGAAGTCAATACTTATGTAAGAAAGAGAAAGAAAATACAAGAACTTTTCTATAACTTCTAGAGACAAAAGATAGATATGGAAAAGACGAAATATCTACCTTTCATGTTTAATTTGTCATTCGACCCTGGACGATGCCATTTACCGCGTACGAATTGTTTCCTTAATCGCACAAGTTTTGTTTCTGATCTCCCAACTCCTATTTTGTCGCTTAGTTTGGTATTTGGTTATCGAATTAATATAAACGTTTATCTAAAATCCTTAACATTCTCACTTCCACCCTTATTCCTAATCCAATTGTGATCCTTTATTTGTTGAATTGGTTCGGTATTTATACTCATCCTATGACAGCAACCCCAACTACCAGGTGTTTGTCTCGTTTTTTTTCTCTAATGATTCGAGTGGGCATGGTCTCTTTGTTCAGAGAATACTGGCAGGATAACTCAGAATCATTTTTTGGTTCCTCCTTGCAAACATCCTCATTTCCTTTTGGAATTCTGGGTGTTTGTTTTATCCATCTTCAATGTTACAGGGTGCTAGTTACAAGTTTCATCTTTCAATCAACTAGGCGGAGTCTTAAGTTCATATTTCATATCATTTCCAAGATGAGTTGTCAGACATGCTACAGAAGGAAGAATACTATACAAATCGCATATATGTTATGTAATTCTTCATTTATGTAATTTTGATGTTTATATTTGTAATGTTATCTCTTTCGAAGTTTAGTGTATTTTATTTCAAAAAAAAGGTAGATATAGAAAAAATGGTTCTTTCCCAAACAACTCCCTAGTTTGTGTCTAACGTCCCGTCTAGCCTCTAGTTTATCGTAAATACCCAGATGGGCCCATTTTTCCGTTACCGTCACAAGACCATTAAAGTCAAATTTTATGTTCCAAAGTTACCTTTCTTTAATTCTTTCACATTAATTCTCTTTTTCTATCTTAAAAAACTTTTCTTTTCTCTCTTTCTCTCTCATCATCATCTCTTTCACTTTCCTCTATTTTATTCTAGTTTCTTATAACATATAATCTTGAGTTTTTTCTTTATCTTTTTGTTTTTCACATTTGAAACAAAAAAAGCTGCTACACCAAGTAAGAAAATCTTGGCAGAGAGAAATCATACCTCTGGAAAAACCTTGAAAGATTTCAAAATGCCCATTCATCTTCAAGTCTGGATTTTGATGATCTCAAAGACAATTTACCAAATCAGATGAGCCCATTATCCCCAAAATCTTCTGATTTAGTAGCTTCGTATGATTCATTTCTAAACAGAGAAAGCAAGTTTCTTGAATTAGTATATAAGGAAGGTTTCTCTTTGAAACTTTGTGTACAAGAAAGGTTTATTATAAAGACACACATTGCCGAGAAGATGTAACTGTACAAGTTGTATAAATAGAATTGGAAAGATAAAATTTACTCTCAGCTTGCAATTGCCTTAGTAGTATTCTCGAGTTTCAGGGGATCAGGTGGTGCTGCGTTCCGATTGGTTTTCACATCACAAAATCTACAACCACAAGTTAAATTAGTGGAATACAGTAAGAGATCTGAATCAAACCCCAAAGAACGATCAAGGTCAAAGTTGATAAAAGCACTATTAGTGCCAAGATCTACTTTCTCTTTAGAAGTCAGAAAGAGAAGCCTCCAATTCCTTTTTCTGAGGTTTCTGGATCTGATGCTTTTATCCAGGTTTTGAAGTAAATTTGTTGGTTCAATTCGATTTCTCTTTCGGGTTGTAATTTTAGCAAAAAAATTCAAGGAGTATACTCTGTATGTTTATTTTACTCATCCAAACATACCCTCTTAATATGCAAAGAGAAAAAGCAGATCCCTGAACTTTTATAGGCTTTTTGAACCTTAAACTGGTACAAAACGTTGTTAGAGTTTTCTTCTTGCTGAAATTTTAAACTTTTAGATGAATACTACTATTTTATACTTGTAGGTTGTTAGGGTTTCTTCTTGCTGAACCTTACATGCTGGTGAAGTTTTATGGTGAAGTTCTAGAGAGATAAAATCTAAGGAAGATGAAGAGAAAGAAAGTTGATGTGAAATAATTAAAGAAGGCTAATTTTGCAAGAGAAAATTTGACATTCTTGTGATGGTAACAGCAAAAAAGGGATCATATGGGTACTTCTAGGCGCCAGGCAGGAAGTTGGTCATAAACTAAGGGGCCATTTGAAAAATAACGCAAAAAAAAAATTATGTTTTTTTATTTATCTTCATGACTCAAATTTGAAGGTTCCTTTCGCAGTTATTTGTCCTAATATTTTGTACTTTCTTTATTTACTAAGGGTTTCCTTGAGATGGCAGAAATAATTCTATGGCATCCAAAAGAGTTTCCATCACCTTTGAATTAATAATGGGGTTACCAATACCCCATTCTATTTCTCTTTTTGAAATCAATACCAATGCATGAAAGAGAGAGAAAACACGAGGACTTTTTTATAATTCTGAGAGAAAAAAAGTAGATACATGAAAAATATGCTCCTTTATTTCTTTTTATCTTCATGACTCAAATTTAAACTGAAGGTCCATTTCGCAATCATTTGTCCTAACCGTTTTTTTTTGTTGAAATTTGTTCTAACAGTTTGTTCTTTTTTTTTTGTTTACTAAGGGCTTTTTTCTCCATTTCTACGGAGAAATGGTAGATAAGAAATAATCTAACATTTATCTGTCTCAAATGTTTGTTGTGAATTGAAATGTTTCTGTTTGTTCATTCAAAATTTATGATTTGCTCGCCAAAGCTTGTATATAGGGTTTCAGTGATTATTTTGAAGTTCTTTTTAGTGACATTATACTCTATATAGTTTTATTTTGGTGAGTTCTCTTTACTTGTTGTTCTTATTTCTACGTTAAGTTGTTTATATCCCTTTTTTGCTGGTTGTTTGTTTAATTTTGTTTAGTTTGGGTCTTACAAAACCATAAAGAATTGAAAGAAAGGTCAAATGAAGGTTGTAGACAGAAAGTGCGTGGGTTAGGCCAAGGTCTTTACAGGGTTTCAGTGATTACTTTGAAGTTCTTTTTAGTTACATTGTACTCTAAATAGTTTTATTTTGGCGATTTCCTTTTACTTGTTGTTCTTATTTCTTTGTTAAGTTGTTTATATTCCTTTTTTGTTGGTTGTTTGTTTAATTTGGTTTAGTTCGGGTCTTACAAAAACATAAAAAATTGAAAGAAAGGTTAGATGAAGGGTTAGGGCCCAAGGGTGGGAATCAGGTCGTGTCTGGTGACAACATAGTATACTCCCCCAACGAGTCAGGGCAGTCAGACTCTAGAATTTTATGTCTAT
Source organism: Eschscholzia californica subsp. californica (assembly GCA_002897215.1). Lineage (NCBI taxonomy): Eukaryota > Viridiplantae > Streptophyta > Magnoliopsida > Ranunculales > Papaveraceae > Eschscholzia > Eschscholzia californica. Next base: position 94,380 of record BEHA01001193.1, on the reverse strand, counting down.
TTAGATTAGAAGACGGACTCGACAAATAACCAACAACAATTAGGGCACAAAACTCGTCGTTCGTGTACCTTTTCGTGTTTTTCAAGTTTCACGCATTCCGATTCTCGGACAAATCAATGCGCAACGAGTGGTGTATCTCTATGTCACCCAATTGAGCGTTCCCTAACCCAATAAAGATTAAGACAAATGTGAATTGTGGGGTCCAGTACTTGTAAAAACCATTTAAGTTCAACATGATAATTTCGGTAAGAACGGAGTCTATTTTAGCTAAAAGCATTTCAAATGCAACACTAACTCTAAAACTTAAGGTACCTACATAGGATTTTTAAATTTTTTTCGTTGAAAACCATCCCCAATGTAAAACTCAATTCAAAAATCTAAAATGATGTGACAACATTTACTATAGAGATCCTAGACATGACACTCTAAATTTAGAGTGTCATCTTGAGGGCCTTTAAGTGCTTAGAGCATCTCCAACGGGACACTCAAACTCCAAAACTTTAAAGCACCACTTAGGATTTTTAGAGATTTTGTCAAAAACTCTTCTCCAATGGACACTCTATTTGACATTCTATCATGATGTGGATGCATTTAATATAAAGACTCTCAAAAGAGAAACTCCAAAATTAGAGTGTCTTCTTGAGACTCCTCAAGTGCCACTGTAAAATTTTAGCCAATAAAAATCTTTGCTTTTTAACTACTTTTTCCTTATTGGATTCAAGAGTGACATGCGTATGAAATATAATTATTTTAGAGATCTCCATTGGAGATAAACAAATTAAGTTTAGATTGTCTCTATTTTGACACTTAGGAAAGAAAATATTAATTCATACTTGACAACTATGACTTTTAGAGTTTTTCTTAGAGTGTCCCATTGGAAATGTTAGAGTGTCATCTTGATGACCTCTAAGTGTCACCTAAACAATTCATTTAATTTTATAGGCAAAATGTAAGTTTGAAAGTTTTTCTGCAGTATTGCATTAGAGAAGCCTTTCTTATAGATCATTTTTAAACGAATAAGTAAGAAAAAAACAATTTAAATATCCACTTTTCCCAATTGACACGTAGATTCTTAGAGTTTTTTGTGAGTGTTGCAAGGGGCACGCTAACAATAGGCCGCGACTTTGGGGAATAAAGAAAAATCTTCGGAGAACAAAATCTATAGGGAATCCATGTTTCTTTGTAAAATGTCCAGGGCATATATTTCCTCTGCGGAATACAGAAAAATTTACAATATACAAAATTGACTTTAAGTAAAAAAAATTGATTTGTTTTTTATTTGAAGTCCTTTCCTCCTCTTTCTTCTTCTTTGGAGAAAGACTCATCCATCTCATCTCCTCCATAACTTCTTGCCAACTTTTTGTTCTTCCTTCTCCATCACTTCTCTTACTTATATTCTTCAAATCTTCAACCTCTAATATCCTTAATTCTCTAAAATCAGAAACAAAGTTAAAGAGATGAAGAGGGAAAAACATTTGAAACTTTAGAAATTGTCAAACAAAATCTCTTGAAATTCTTAATACATCTTCCTTGTGACGTCCAAAACAAGTTTCTTCATCCACTAATCCTCCTGAATAAAGGTAAACACATTCTAAACCCTAGAAATCAATTAATTTCGAGCCCTAAAATATATATTCGATCATTTATAAAAATATTAGGTTTGTTCTCCATAATTTTAGGGTTTAGCAGTTACAAGAAAACAAACCTTTAGAGAGGAAGATGAAAAAAGAAGAAACACTTGGAAGGAGTTAAGTGCTTCGATCTCTAGAAAGATTTTGTTTAAGTTTATAAGAGTTCTTTCTAAATTCTTTTACGGGATCTTCTAAAATTTTAAATTTTTTAACTCCCAAACTTGTAAGCCCTATAGCAACAAATAGAAATAGAAAAGTCAATCTCAGTTGACCAATTTTATAGAAATTTTTTATTCCTCGGAGATTTTTCTTTATTCTCCAAAGTCGCAACCTAATAATAATGCAGAAAAGTCAACATTTGGTAACCCAGGTGGTCGATAATGTTGACATAAACTCTAAAACCCTGGAGCTCCCAGGTTCGATTCCCAGAAGAAGTGGATTTCGTGGTTTATTGAACTTGGGTTATTACAGTATAAATATAATGTAATAAAGTTATCGGGCTTTAGGCCATGTTTAGTTGGGGTTTAGATATTTTTCATTATCGGTTTGGCTTAGGCGGTTATCTTGCTTATCACATCTTCATGATGTATCAATACCTTGTAATGACTAACATATTATCGGGTTTATTTTTTGTTGAGAGAAAGTATGAATCAGGGAACAGGAGAACTACAAAGATTCGCAAACTCCTAGAGAGAGTGCAAAGAACGATGACGCGGGTTTGCCTGCCCCACTTAGCTAAGAAGTCCGCTTGACTATTGTTCTCTCTGGCCATATACGTGAAGATAATACCCTCAAACTTGTCCATGAGAGCGCGAATTTCGTTGCATTGGAGTTGTGGAAATGTCTGATGAGGTTTTGGTTGTCATTTTCAATCTGAATATATGGGATACATAATTCACTTGCCCATTGCATTGCATATAAGATCGCTCGACGTTCGCATTCCTCTAGATTTTGTCCTCTAATGGAGTGATATGGCTGCTACAAAGATGGCTTGGTCATCAAATATTATACAACCAATACTTGCTGGTTCAGTGAGGGAGGTGAAAGATTCGTCTACATTGATTTTAAAATACGGTGCTGCTGGTGGCATCCAATAAGTTTGTTTTGCCTTGCTCATTTCGTTAGTTTGGGGCGCACTAATGGTTGTTATGCCTTTTATTCTAATAATAACCTGCATTGGAAGTTGTTTCTGCAACGAAAAATATTTTTCACATCTAGCTTTCTAAATAAACCACATACTTCTAGCATATAAATTAACTAACGTCGTTTTATATCGTTCCATTGGAGAATCTAGTCTCTAACATTGGTTATATTATCTGTCATGACATGAAAATGAACCAGATAGATCTAGCATAACAGCATTGAAGTAAAACATGAGTAATCGTTTATGTACTGTGGCAGTATGGGCACATAAAATAGTTACCTATGTATTTACCGATTTTGTCTCTGACTGGTAGACTATTCGTACAACATTTCAATAAGAATAGTTTGATTCTAGGTGTAGTGTTGATATTCCAAATGAATCTCCATTAATAATTTCATACATATTGCGGGTTGTTCATAGTTTATAATACATAGAGCTGATAATAAAGTTACCTGATTTAGTTAATGGCCATCTGACTGCATCCTCCTAATGTTCCAGTAAGGTCATGCTTTGGATAGCTTTACATATGTCATTGGTAAACCATTGAGTCAAAACATTCATATTCCACTCGTTACTATTAATAAGTTGAGACATTGTAGTCAAAGGGTTGTTCATAGTGTTAGTAAGTAGTGGAGGGTGGTCTGGGATCCAGTAATCATGCCAAATGTTAATCTCAGTTCCTTTGTTAACATCCCAGAATATAAGGCTCGACACACGATCTGCTTAACAATAGATTTCCACAGCCAGGAGTGGTTTGGTTTCAAAGAGGAAGGTTTGATTGTTTTGGGGAAATATTTAGCTTTGAGGAGTTTAACCCAAGATTTATCAGGATGTTTGAGAATACGCCAAACTAGTTTGCTCATAAATGCTAGATTATCGAGGGTTGGGAGACGGAAGCCTAGCCCCCCAAGTTTCCAGGGAAGGCAGATGGAGGACCAGTATGATGTGAATAGATTTTGTTTTCCCCCACCAGAAAGACCTTTGAATGGCCACTATGCGATTTCTTATACCTTTCGGGATGGCAAAACATTGCGATTGTGGAGATCACAACGGAGCAGCCTGCTTGGGAGAGGAGGTTAGTTTGCCATTTGGATAGCTTGTTTTGGATTTGTCCGAGAAGGGAGGTGAAGACTTGTTTCTTGTTAGCACCAATGAAGAGGTGTGCGCCCAGGTCTAAGGATGAAGATTGATGCACTTTAAGGTTGCGAATGATCGATCTCTTGAATTTGGGGTGAGCATTCCTTGAGAAGAAGATTGTGGATTTCGCATAGTTGATCATTTGGCCCGAAGCTTCACTGAATGTTTTAAGGATTTGTTTAAGGTTGTAAACATTCTCCAAAGTGTTCTGACCAAAGATTATGCAATCGTCTGCAAATAACAGATGTTTAATGGTGATGTCAGAGTTGGGAATGGGGAAGCCTACAAAGTTGTTGGGGTTGTTGTTGTTTTCTAAAAACATACTCAGGCCCTCCATGACAATGGTGAAGAGGAAGGGAGATAGAGAGTCACCTTGGTGAATCCCTCCACTAACATTAAAAGTCGGGCCAGGACGACCGTTAATGAGTACCACAATCGAAGAGGTGGTGATGCAGGCGTGGATCATCTGGATCCATTGATTAGTATAGCCCATTCGAGTCATGATACGCTCTGAAAGCTATTTCGGCCTCGAACTGGATATGTCTAAATCTTTTGATCGTATGGACATATTATCGGTTTAATGTATTCAAAAATAAAATAAAAAGGGTTATTTCCCTAATGGCCCCCTACTTTGTGACCAGCTTCCCGCCTGGCCCCCTACTTTACGAGAAATACCCATATGGCCCCCTAAAACCGTTAACTTTAACTTTCCGTCACTCTCTCTCCTC
>BEHA01001193.1:65915-76955 GCA_002897215.1 Eschscholzia californica subsp. californica | reverse complement strand
CCCAAGAGGTTCGTCCCGAACCGTTTGATGAAGAAAATAACGTAATGCACCAGCAAACGGTGAACTCCGTTATGGCGATCCGTAATTCCCACTTTGTTCGACATTTGCCGGAATTTCGAAGAAGAATAAAGACCAAAACACCAACTTTATACCGAATCCAACGTTACAAAGATCCTCGGAGAATCGATCTTAGAGAATATAGGTCCAATAATTTTCTACATCTCTTAACCTTTTCCTTCTCAAGATTAGCTTTCTCTTCGTCTATTTTCTTAAACTTTCTTGCTACTTCATCCAAAGTGTTCAAAACTTTCGACTGTAATTCTACTTCACTCTTTTCCATTACAGATATGGTGGTTTTAAGCTTTTCAACTTCCTTTTGTAAGTCATCCATCTTCATCTTCAGATTAGTTCCCTGTTCATTAATCTCTTCATTAATCTCTTCCTTCTTTCTAACAAGTTCATCTTTCTCTCTCTTCAGATTCTGCAAGGAATCAATCAACTTTCCATCAACTAAATCTTTCTCCTTAATCAAAGATTGAATATTCATTTCCCTAACTTTTCCTTCCTCAATAAGTATTTCTTTCTCTTTCTCTAATTGATTCAGTTTTTCCTGAATTTCTAATCTAATTTTATCAAGTTCAATGAAATTTGATTTCAAAGTTTTAGATTCAATTACCTGAATATCGAGATTCTTCTGGATCAAATTCATCTCACGAACAACAACTTCAGAAGAACTTCGTTCACGACCTAACTCTCCATTGACGATATCAAGCTGCTTCTGCAATTTCTTGATCTCAACATCTCGATCAATCTTTTCTTTCTCTAGATTACAAAACTTCATCTCCATGTCTGATTTCTGTTCGAGAATTCGATTATAAATCTTCCAGATCCGCTTGATTTCATTCTGAGATTCTTCATTACTCATCTCCAAATCATTCACTAAATTTCTTAATCTATCTTCTTCTTTTTGCCTCTTCTCACGATCGTTATTCACTTCAATTCTGTCATCACTGAACTCCTTATTCACCTCAATAACCTCTTTGATTTTCTCATTTAATTGATCGTTAAGTTCTTTAGCTTCTTCATTCATCTGTTCCTCTAACACAACTTCATTCACTAGGGTTAAGTTATGTTTAATCTTAGCTTCCATAGATTTATCTTGAAGAATCTTCTTCTCTTCCTCTAATCTTTGATTCTCAGCTATAAATCGTTCGATTTCAATTTCAAGATCACTTTTAGATTTCATAAGAGTACTAACCTGATCACGTCGCTCCTTTGTTTCTTTCAAAAGGATATTATTAAAAGTTTTCAAGCTCGTAATCTTCTCCAATGGATTATTTGTAGGGTTTTGTGTATCCTATACACTACCTAGTGTTGTAAGTGGAATCTCAAACATCTCATGTTTAACACTAGATTGCCCAGGAACTATATGCATAAACTAATCAATGAACTAGAGAGCGATAAATACCTTAACGCGTTTTTCCCTCGAACCATTCCAATCGCATGCAAAGATCGAGAGCTCCAACTGTAGCTCCTCTACTTGAGACACCGAGTGAATAGACTTGATCTCCCTTCCTTTCAGACTGCTAGGACTTAGTAGAAGGTTGAGAAGAACTCTTCTTCTTGACTAGATTGATAGAGTGGGAACTTTTTCTCTATATTCCTCTCTCTCCAATAGCTGTATATTCAGAGAGAGAGAGAGCTGTATAATTTTCCTTAGAGAAAAATCCACACCTTTTCTGTTCTCAACTGACCCAATATATAGACAAACCCTAATTAGAATCTCATTCAGATTAGGTTTTCTATTTTCTGGGTCACAGAAAAGATAATTACCAAAATACCCTTTTTGGGGCATTTTGATAATTCCCTTAAGTGTGGCCGGCCAGGGCAGCCCACTATGGGCCTTATGTGGCCGGCCCACTTACTCTGGTCGGCCATCTCATGGCCGGCCCAAGAGCCTTCCTTCTATCTTGTCCCGAATCTCCATTCGGACCATTTCGGCCTTTCCAGATGAATCCCATCCAACTTTAGCCAGTTCCCGTCTAGTCAAATCTCTCCGATCAAGTTACCACTCTTATGTGTAACCCGTTGTAGGATCCGGTCTATGTTAGCCTCGAATCAACTCCTTGATCCGACGATCGTAGTTGGCTTCTAGCAAAGCATTACGACCCCTAATTGGACCGGACTGGATGATCTTTACGTGCGGTCATCGTTATCCTAACTGACAAATTGATCGCATTGCCACCTTGGTCGAAGGACACTCCTTCGGAAGGACATCTCCTTCAGACCGAACGGATAAATCCTTCAGTCTCCCACTTGTACTTAGAACAAGTGCAATGCTCGATTCCCATGTCGCTTAGTATCCCATCTGATACGTCACACCGTTCAGACTTTCTTGATCCAGAGAACAACTGTCAATTCAAATGATTAACTCTTAACCCATTTGAGTGCGGCCACACATTTCACAGTTGCTTCTCCTCAAGTGGCCCGGAGATACTTATTCCTAACTTAATAGGAAGACATCATCCAGTCTTGTACTCCCACTTAACTTCATGTCTATCCTGTCTCCCCCAGTATGCTGCCTTTATAACCTCCTTTTACGGCGCGGCGTTTGACAGTACCAAAGTTCGACATTCCTTACATAAGATGAGTGGAGCACTCATGTTTACGGAATCTCTCCAATCTTGCCTATGAGAGTTTGTGACGCCTTTTTCAACTTCTTGAAAAAACTCTCATCTTTGGGTTAATCCAATGTAGATTCCCCAATCTACATCCATGTAATTGACTTAAATACCATATTCCTATAGCCCATGGAACTGCGCTATCAGTCAATTCCCATGCTAGTCTTCTTAAGTCATTGTTGTCCATGCAATGACCTGGACTAGGGACTCTATAATGAATCTATTCCACGTTCACTTAGTAGGGTTCCATTTACCAGATCACGTATCTGATAAACCTACCTGGAATTCCTCATTACTTTGGACTGTCGATTAAATACTAAACCACGATTTAATGACGAAATAATTAAATTATTTCTGATAATAAGAGTTTGTAAATCTTGAGCCTTCCCGTGTAACTCCTTACACCCCCAAGTTTACTAGTCTAAGCTTTTCAGGAAAGCTTAATGCCTATGACCTTAGTATTACCACCATACTTAGTCAAGGTGACAGTTTAGTTAATAGATCAAATCTATATGGATTTTGCTTGTTATCATCCGATGATAATCTTCAGTATCGCCATACCGAATTAAAACTTCCCAAGTTTTAACTATTTTCTTTTATTTGTAAAGTTTGCAACAGTCTCCGCCTGGAACCCTTCCAGCTTACTGTTCTTCCAAGTCAAGATTGTCATCTTATTTTGGAAGTTTGCAACATATGACTTTTCAACCTTTTATTTTCATACCGAGATCTCACAAGTTCTTCTCAAGTACATTGTGTGATCCAGATCAGCTCATCTGGATTTGATTGGTGACGACCATAAATACTCCAAGTATTTTGCGACGTCGAGGCGAATGCTAATCATGTCCCACATGACCGATCTCATGCATTTTGCATAACCATCTTTCTCATGCGTGCTTGCTCATCAGAATCCTTCAGATTCTAAATCTTGCTAAGCTATGTGCCATGAGACTTGGGTAGAAATACTCCGTTTGAGTGTTTCACATTGGACTTTTCAAGACCTTTTCTTGAACAAGTCTCATCACCTTCTTGATCTATCTCCATAGATCTTTGGTGCCCAAAAGCATTTCACCTTTATGTGGTCCTTTTATTGAGTCAGTTCTAAACTGTTTTCAACATCAGAATGTTGTTCTCAATCTCTAGTATGTCGTCTACATACCGGACCAAAGAAAACTGGGTCACTCCCACTAACCTTCTTGAACTTCTTAAATTCAAGATTTCTCTTCATTCCCAAAGAAAACAACTCTTGTATTCTCTGCTGAATCGAAGATTTCAACTCCTAGATCTTTAGTCATGCTCTGGGAAACACCAATGTTTCCATCCTTGTCTGTTTTTCACTTTGAAAAACCTATTTCGACTTAACAGGAACCCTTCCTTTAAGCAAAATAGACCAAGTTCCAAACTTGATTTCAGACATGGATACCATTCTGATCATATGGCTCCAAGCCATGTTTCGGAGCGATTCCGTCACGGCTAGCTCATTTTCTTCTTCAGCCGGATCTCCATCCTCTGAGACAGATTTATGAGCTTTCAAGGTCTACAAGGGGTTTGAACAACTTTGAGACGCTCTCAACTCCTTGAGAGTTCTCCTGCGAATCACATTCGCTCTGCGCGGGAGGATCTCCGAGATCTACCATCTCATCCTCTCTTTCCTTTTCTATCGGCTCAGAATAGTTAGGAATCGCGACTTCTGACATCGGTACAACGGTGTCAGTTTTTTGCTCAGATCGAATTTCTTCGATATCTAATATTTCTCCCACTTGTCTTCTTGAAATAACTCTTATTTCAAGGAAGACACCACCTCGAGCAACAACCACCTTGTTCTCTGATTGCTTGTGGAAGAATCCCCAATATTTATTTATCCCATAAATAAATATTCTTTCTTGATATGCAAACTTGGTTCTCGGAAACCATTTACGTTTCATATCTATAGACCTTCAGAAAAGACCACTTTTGGAACCCTTCCAAACCCATACTCTTATGGTGTCTTTTCAGCTTTTGACGGAATATGGTTAGCTAGGAAGAACGACCGTGTTTGAGAATATATCCTAGAAAGTGTTCGGAAGATTGGCCTTAACCCATCACATATCGACTCATGTCTCACATGTTCGATTACTCCCACTAGACTCATCATCCATATGATGTGTTTATGAGCAAGGTGAGAAACTATTTCTCAACTTCTTTTGATGGTCATCAAATTTCTGATTCAAATATTCATCATCTCGATCCAATCGAATGACTTATATTTTCGTCAAGTGGATTCAGGTTGACTCTAGTTAGTGTACCAATAGTTTTACGTACATCTGTATGTACAAAACTATTAGTTCACTAGTCCTTTCTCCCTTTCTAAAAGGTGACTTTGTCAAGTGGCCACGTTGAACAAAATTCACATGTGTCGTATGATTCAAAATCATTAGACTTAGAAATCCATACCATTGGATCTTCTTCATGTGTTTTATGTCAATTTGACAAATGACAAAACATGAGTTGACCTCTCCGAATCCTTTGATTATAGCCTATCGTATCATTGTTAATGTTCTTGGTTCTCTAAGAACCTTTCGTTAATTTAGCACTATTTTAAAACATCTGATGTTTCTAGAAGAACATAATAACTCTTATTAAGTTCTACCTAGATTAGTGTCTAAAAGAAGACTTTGATCCCTTTCAGCATCCTTAGCAACTCTTGCTTCTGCTCCCTCTTGGATCCTCACTTCTTTTAGTCAAGTATGTTATTTCCACGAAGGAAATCTACAAAACTTGCTAGATTAACTTAGTCAACAAAGATACAAGAATCGGAATTCATAATTCCTTTTCTTTTCTCTTCCAGGTACTCAGGGTAGTTTCCTTGAATGGCCTAGCCAAACTTTTACGTCGACCCTTTAACCTTTTGAATCATAAGAACTCTTCTTATATTCTTTTGGTAACTGAATCTTAAGAACGTTTCTTAGATTCACTTTTCCTCAATGTTCTTATCAAGACGACTTTCTTAGAGGCACCATCCTCTCCATTCACGACTTCTAGTGGAACTCTTCCCTTAGTTGTCGAATGGTTGTGTATGCATTCATATCATTAATGCCTACGTGAGAGAAGAATTTTATGGATGTTCACAAAAGACTTTGGATAATCATATCCTCAGTCGTCTGAAGAACCAATGAACATTAGGAATGATATATTCTCGGACGTTTTCTTTATTTCGAATTCGAGAACGCTTCTCGGATTCCTTTCCAATCATGAAAATGATTTTCGTTTAATTCCTTCTGAAGGAATGAACGAAGGTTGGAAAACTCTTTTCTAATAGTCATATATCCTCTACTTTTAAAAGAAAATAAAACAAAATCCTAAAACTTATTATCATTGCAAAAACACTTTTTGCCATATTATTCAGTGAAAACCGTCCCCCTTTGAATAATACGATTCCAAGATCCCATTCCTGTGAAGTTAAGCGTACTTTGGCACTGCCCTTAACTTCACCCTCCTGGGTGAGTAACTCCTTACTGATCATATCTCATATGACTCTTGGTTGATGAATAACACTTATGTGTTCAATTCATCCTTTTGCCTCGAAATCCAAAACTCTTTTGCTGACTCGTTGAGAATAACCATTTAGACATGTAGACCTCCTCATAGGTCTACCCGTATTGTCCCGAGGTAAAAGATGGCACCCTGCTTTGGCATGACCCACCATCGATGAACAAGGGCGCAACAGGTGTCTAAATCTGGGTAGGCATTACTCAAAATTCTTTTTGGGGACTCTTACGTTTTTGTTTGCATGCATTACTGTGAACTCTAACATAATCATACACCACACAAAACGTAAATAAGTAAATGCGCGCGAGAAAATAAATCAAGCAGATATGATCCTAGTATGGCCCCTAACCTAAAAGATCTAATCTTCTTAGGTTCTTTGCTTGTTTAGCCTCCGTTCGCCTGGATCTCCATCCTCGAACATCCATTGAATTCTCCCACTCGAACCACGATCTCATCCTTTGGCTCTTCAATGGACTCAATAGTACCCTTAAACTCTAATTACAAGACTCAACGATTCGCAGATCGTATAAAACTTGAAATTAAATTAATTACATAGGGCACCCATCCGTGCTTAAAAACAAGATAGAACAATTCTATGGCCATACTAGAACCCGCATTCACATCCATACATACATAATAATATGACACTCATAAAACACCCAAGTATGTATGAGATTCGCTTACTCAGGTCGAATCTAGGTTTGCTATGTTCTAGATAGCTATTCGGGAGATACTACCGACATCTCTATGTCTAACGTGCCTTAAGTCTAATTATCTCATAATTCTGACTAATGGCTCGTTCTGGTTTTATCCTAAAAGATTTTGAAATCGTTTTGGAAAAACTCCGATTCAGGCTTTGGTGGGCCCGGGTCACTTTCGGAAAAAATTTGGTCAAAGTCGGAAGAAGAAAACCGAAACCTCCCACTTAAGTCAAGGCCCAAAAGACCCGAGTCTAACTCCAAAGACTTAAGTCAAACTTGGTCAAGGGACCCTTTGACTAGACCTAGTCAAGTCTCGGTCAAGGTCCGAACCAAGGTCGGACCCGGATTGGCACGTTTCAGACCGTGCCAAGTCCCTCGGGTGGTCGCGTCCTGGCCCTAGGCCAGACGCTTCCTGACCTTGCAGACGCGTCCTAGACGCTCTGCCCAAGTCCGAGCTTCTCGGACTCCCAGTCCGAGACAGCTTCTGGTCTCACCAGACGCGTCCTAGACGCGCTCTGGAAGGTCCAGTCCTGGTCGCGTCCGGATTCTCAATCCGAGACGCGTCCGGACTTGTCTCTGTGGTCGCGTCTGGAAGACGCGACCTCAGGTGCCAGACGCTGATCCTTCGGGATCCCTGTCCGAGACGCTCTCGGACTCCCTGTCCGAGACGCTCTCGGACGCGTCCTCTGTCCGAGAATAGCGCGGACGCGTCTAATCCGAGACGCTCTCGGATTCCCAGTCCGGGAAGGACTTGGACGCGTCCTGAGCGTCCGCGACTGGCCAGACGCGTCCTGGGACGCGTCCTGGTCAGTCCGGTCTCTGGACAGCACCCTGTTTTCTCCCAATTTTCGAAAAAATCCAACTTTTTGCTGCTGTTTTGATGATTCTTCATCCAAAAACCCAGCAATTTGAAAACTCTTTTTCAAAAAACCATCCACTTTAAAATTTTATTTTGAAAACTCTTTTCAAAAACACCAAATTTTAAAGTCTTCCCATTGAAACTCTTTCAATTTTCTATCCGATTAAGTCTAAATCTAATTTAAACTAATCAATTTCATGTCTAAATCCCTATTTAAACATAAAATCATCTAATCAATCAAGCTCGAATCTAATTCGACTAGTCAGAGATAGTTTCATGCAACCGGCTCGTGATGCCACTGTAGGGTTTTGTGTATCCTATACACTACCTAGTGTTGTAAGCGGAATCTCAAACATCTCATGTTTAACACTAGATTGCCCATGAACTATATGCATAAACTAATCAATGAACTAGAGAGGGATAAATACCTTAACGCGTTTTTCCCTCGAACCATTCCAATCGCATGCAAAGATCGAGAGCTCCAACTGTAGCTCCTCTACTTGAGACACCGAGTGAATAGACTTGATCTCCCTTCCTTTCAGCCTGCTAGGACTTAGTAGAAGGTTGAGAAGAACTCTTCTTCTTGACTAGATTGATAGAGTGGGAACTTTTTCTCTATATTCCTCTCTCTCCAATAGCTGTATATTCAGAGAGAGAGAGAGCTGTATAATTTTCCTTAGAGAAAAATCCACACCTTTTCTGTTCTCAACTGACCCAATATATAGACAAACCCTAATTAGAATCTCATTCAGATTAGGTTTTCTATTTTCTGGGTCACAGAAAAGATAATTACCAAAATACCCTTTTTGGGGTATTTTGATAATTCCCTTAAGTGTGGCCGGCCAGGGCAGCCCACTATGGGCCTTATGTGGCCGGTCCACTTACTCTGGTCGGCCATCTCATGGCCGGCCCAAGAGCCTTCCTTCTATCTTGTCCCGAATCTCCATTCGGACCCTTTCGGCCTTTCCAGATGAATCCCATCCAACTTTAGCCAGTTCCCGTCTAGTCAAATCTCTCCGATCAAGTTACCACTCTTATGTGTAACCCGTTGTAGGATCCGGTCTATGTTAGCCTCGAATCAACTCCTTGATCCGATGATCGTAGTTGGCTTCTAGCAAAGCATTACGACCCCTAATTGGACCGGACTGGATGATCTTTACGTGCGGTCATCGTTATCCTAACTGACAAATTGATCGCATTGCCACCTTGGTCGAAGGACACTCCTTCGGAAGGACATCTCCTTCAGACCGAAAGGATAAATCCTTCATTATTATTCTCCATTGTTATTTTAGGTTTTCCTTCGTTCGTAGTTTTTGATGAAGTAATTGCGTAAATACCTATAGCTTCAACTTCTTCGTACGTTTCTTTTTCTTCTTGTTCTTCTTCTTCGTCGACTTGAACATCGTTGTGAGCGTCTTCTTCAACTTCTTTGTGTTCTTCTCTTTCTTCTTCCTTATTGAAAGTTAAAATAGAGGATGAATATGGTTGACGTATTATTGTTTTGATGTCGTTCACCACATGTTGATCCTTAACTAAATCGGGTATTAGCGCTGGAACTGTTTCGAAAAAAAAACGGTTGTGGTTGTTGTGGTGGTGAATAGGAAAGAGAAGATGATTGTGTTGGTGGTGGAGGTGAATACGGTTGTATAAGAGGTGGTGAATACGGTGCCGGTGTAAAATAAGAGTACGAAGGTTGCGGTGGTGGTGGTGATTGTGGTGAAATTTCTCTTACGGGTTCTCTTTCAAGAATAAACTAAACTAATACGAAGAACGATCAAAATAAACTAAACTAAACTAATACGAAGAACGATAAAAAATAACTGTAAACAACTGTAAATAACTGAATAAACTGTAAACTTTGATTAACTTCAATGGGGTTTTTCTCTTCAATTTTCTCCCATTCGGCTTCGAAAGTTGTAGTAACTATCGTAGGTGTAAAATAATAAGATGATTGAGGTGATGGTGAATAATAAGAGTACGAAGGTGGTGGTAGTGGTGAGGGTGGTGTCGGATAATAAGATGGAGGTGGTGGTGTAGGAAACACTGGTAGTGGTGACGGTTGGTATTGACGAAGAGACGATTGTGGAGGGTTTTCTCGTACGGTTTCTCCCGGATTCCAATGATAATTGTACGAGTCGTTATTCGCATATAAACATGATGAGCATGAGCATCGATTCGTTATCTCTTGATGAGTATAATCTGGTTGATTATAATCTTCTTGCGGGATAGAATACGATCGATACTGATTTAACTGGTTTGGAAAAAAAAATTTAGAATCATTCACCCAAAACTTTGGTGGCTCTGATACCACATGATGTAGAACGCAGCGGAATTTAAGAATAAACTAAACTAATACGAAGAACGATAAAATAACGATTAAATAACTCTAAATAACTGTAAACTCGATTAAACTTGATTGGGTTTTCTCTTCAACATGGAAATAATGGACAAACTAGATATCCTTTTATAGGATTTTGGACTTTCCTAGATAGACTTAAATTAGACTTTCCTAAATAAATAAAATACTGCAACTTCCTAAATAACTAGACTCAAATCTGGACCTTTCCAATTATTGGAAATACTAAAATAACATAATTTCCTAAACCTAAATTCTCTAATAATCATACTAAAATTGGGACTTCCTAAAGCTACTCTCCATGGCCGGATGGCCCATGGCCCGGTTTAGTCATGGAAAAAGCCTCCACGCCGGGTGCCCCTGCATCAATAGATCTGCTGAGGATCTAACGGTTGGTGTTTGGGTGCGAGATTTAGATAGATCTGATGGTCAAAATGACACTCAAAAGCCAACAATCAAATAGGACTGTTGAGAAGCAACCATTCGTCTATAAGCACCTGTCTGAAGTGTTGCCAATACTCCTATAAATGTCAAACATAACCCAGCAAAGTAAATACAAAAAAGTTTAGCATTCAAAGTAACATGAGCATTTAGATTTTTAAGAAGTCAATTGCCTTCTTACTGTTTGTTCAAAGTTCGCACGCTTTCAGAAATTCAAATTACTTTTAGTCAATTACCCCCAACTTTGTGACCAGCTTCCTTTATGGCCCCATTTTTTTCGTAAATTCAAATATGGCCCCCTATTGTCAAGTAAATGTCATTACTACCCTTCTTAATTCTAAATTTAAAATATTTAAAAAAAGTTATTTCCATCTCACCCCTCTCTCTCTCTCTCTCCACCTCATCTCTCTCTACAACTCACCCCTCTCTCTCTTTCCAACTCACCTCTCTCTCTCTCTCCAACTCACCCCTCTCTCT
>BEHA01001193.1:9113-54429 GCA_002897215.1 Eschscholzia californica subsp. californica | reverse complement strand
AGGGCCAGGATGTTCTCCACTGCTAGAGTACTATTAGGGTTGGACTCTTTTAAGATTTTTCTAAGTCCTGTCTTTCCATATTGCCCACAATATTACTATCGGAATAAAGGCCCACAGCTCCTGGCTTTCCCGACTCTGAGAAACTGTCAATGCCTGATGGGTCCTCCTAGGAGTGCACCATTGATTTCCTAACTTGGATGTAAAAAATCCAAATGTAATCGGACCCTTTCACAGTGTCAAAGAGGTGATCTGCGTTATCTTCTTCCTTTTTGCATCTGATGAGCCTGTTTGGGATAGGCATCCCTCGAGTTTGGAGCATGTCCAGTGTTGGTATTTTCTTTTTCAAAGCTGCCCATACTAAAAAGCTCACCCTGTTTGGAATAATCTAATTCCAGATAAGATTTTGTAGTTCTTCCTGATTCTCCTGGGTGAGTGTTGTTGGTTGATTCATTCTCTTCCAGCATTGTTTTACCGATAGGGCGATAGATCATCATATTCTACACATATCCATACTCTGCACTCTGCAGTGATCGATCCCTCTCTAGGACGAGAGTTAAGTATTGTTTCCATAAGATGTGCAATGATAGGAATTTCCAGTCGTTTAGGTTTCTTCTAAGTCTGATCTCCCATGTCCCTTGACTCCAAAGTCCAATCAAACATTTGGTTTACAGTCGCATCCTTCCTTTCAGAGAGATGAAAAGTAGCTTGGAATCTGTCCTTCAGAGGGATGTTGAGGCACCACTTATCCGACAAGAAGCTGATTGGTCTTCTTCCCTCTCCCAGCTTCCATTTAGTGATAGATTGGAAAGTGTCGTGTCTCTGTTGAATTCCTTTCCTAACCCCACAGTCATATATCTCTTTTGATGCCTTCAGCTCCCATCCTCCTTTCTTCTCTCCATACTTTTCCTTAGTAATTCTTCTCCATAGGGTCGTCCTCTCTGTTGCAAATCTTCAGTGAGTTCATTATTCTCAAATTCTTAACCCCAATCATCCTGCCTGTATGTCTTTGCATATTAGTTCCCAAGTAACCCAATGGATTCTTTTGGAGTCAACCTTGTTATCCCAGAGAAAATCCGAGTGTCTTATCTATCTGCTTCAAAATGCTCGCGGGGATCGCAAAGAAAGAAAGATAGTAAAGGGGCAGAGTCGAGAGCACAGCCACGATGATTGATGAGAGTTAACTTACCTCCTCGGGACAGCGTTCTAGACTTTCATGCTGACAGTCTTTATTGATTTTCTCTATAAGTGGGTCCCAAATCTTATTGCATCTGTGTTCTTGTCCTAAAGATAGACCCAAGTAGGTGGTGGGGAGAGCTTCCATCTTACATCCCAGTAAGCTGGTGTCTCTTGCAGTCTACCCCCTCCTGGGAGTGGCAGGGCCTAGTAGATTTTGGAATTAGAATAATTCACCTTAAGGCCTGAGGATAATTCGAACCAAATCAGTATATCCCTGACTTCCTTTAGCTGTTCTATATCATCGTCCAAGAAGAAGTGTATCATCAGCAAATTGCAAGTGATATACTGGGGTTCCAATATCGTTCCTTCTCTTTTAAGATTTCTTTAGATAATTTTTCTTTTTATTGTGTTTGCTTACTTGTCAAGAATTAGGATTGTGAAAGTGTTCATAGAAAAGGGTAAGAAAAAAATATAAAGAATTAAATGATATTCACTCCTGGTTTGCAGCAAATACTGCTTGTGTTAGTAGGTCTAAACAGGACTACAATCTAGAATCTACAAACTAAGATTTGCTTCTAGCATTTTAAACTAATCCCCTGATGGAGATAGAAACCATCCTTCAAGCCTAGATCCCCTCCTTTTGCGCTTTCTGTTGAAGGGTCTAACACAAACTATAGCCAAAAAGAAATACTTCATATGATCAATTATGAGTTAAGACTTACAAGAAGATGGGAGTCCCTTTTGAGGATGGGTGACAGCTTTAAGCTGAATTGCCTCTTTCCTCAGCATATACTGTTTCGGAAATTGAGCCTCCATCAGATGATCAAGTTCCAAACAAACTTTTGGAAAACCCTTTGGATGCGGACTTTGACATAGTTGACATCTAAGAGTTTCATTCTCTGACATAGCTAAACAAGATTCACAGTATGCTGGAAAAAGAAAAATATTTGGTAATTAGAATACTCCTTATTCACTTTGTTCATGCTAACTTGAATTATGTTGAACATACGAATACTTGACATTAGTGACTGAGGTAAAATACTCTACCGTGGCCACAATTAAGAACAACAGGTTGAAAGAGCAGTTCCTTGCATGCAGTACACAGAGCGTCATTGATGGATACCAGCTTGCAAGCTCCAACATTCAGATCATTAACTTCAGAATTCCCCACAGAAGTATCTTCTTGAAAAGATAAAGTATAGCAATTAAGAAACTCATTTTTAGTATCTCTTTCTAATGAAAGATTGGTTCTTTGTAGAGGAATCAGTTTCCAGACATGAAACTGTCTCAGAGCACTTACCGGAGGAAGCGGAAGGACAAGGTAAATCCAATTCTTTGTTATTGCGCAAGCTGTTATCATCAAACTGGGGAGAGAATGAACCACGTCGCTTTTCCTCTTCTGTAAAACAAAAGGAGATGACCATATAACAATCTATACACAGAAGAATGAGGGCAATGAGTTCAATAAAAGTTAATTACTATGACCTGCATTAAAGATAGATTCATTCCTTTGATTAGCAACATAGAAATGGAAAAACCTCAAACCATAATACATAATTTGTTTTCAAGAAGAAAAAAAAAAGGAAATGAAAGAAATAAATGAACATGACCACAAAACAAGAACATCTCAACAAACACAATGCATGCAAGAATCATAAGAAAAAAATGTCTAAGACTCGAGTATCTTCCAATGTTGGCTTGTTAAAAAATCCAGATAAAGAAAATTGAATCAAGAGAAGATATTCCAATATGTACACATTTGATGCCACATCCTTCAAACCATCATAATTTCTACTGAACTTTCTATTTACTAATTTTGCTTGAAAACAAATACTTATTAGATAACTTATGCAAACAAGTAAAAAAAAAGTAAAACACAAAATGTGAACAAGAGTAGAAGCGTAATAAACAGTTGAGTGGTTGTGAGAGTTGAAATTGTGTTACTTAGTGAGAGTTAAAATAGTTTTTTCCTGGTGAGTGGTTCTGACGTTGCATATTTGTGATGTGTCACATGGGTAGGATCTAAGCCTGTTTTTTTCCCCTTGTTTACAATTTGTTCTTTATGGGTTTAGGCTCCGTCAAGTCTGCTAATCAATTAAAAAAGAACAGTTGTTGGGTTCTAGCTTCAATTGAGCTGGTTCTCAGTTGGGTTATTCACATTGATAAAACATAAAAACACAAAGTAAAAGAATAACTGCTGTTGTCAACTGGCAAAGAGATAGGCAGCAACAAAAGCATTTCTAGTTGTACCAAATTGAACTCTGGTAAGCAATCGAATACAAGGTAAAGGCAAATACGGTGTACACCCTCAAGGTATTTAATCGAGTTCCATATATGCTTTTGAGCCTCGTCTTTAACACAAAGAACTTCCCCTGAAGCCCCAACAGATGGAATTGCTTCCCATCCACACCCAGAAATCCCCCGAAGGCTTCTAAGCAAGGCAACAGCCAACAGGCATAGGTTCTGCTATAATCTCCTGGATGCACAAAAAAGAAACAGAAAGCTCATGTACAGCTACTCTAATAGCAAGGTGTCTGGCCGGGTTACCGAGCCCTGCATATTCCAGCTGAGGATGGTCCCTACCATTGGCGATCTAAATCCCTAAGGTTCAGGGTAGATCAAGATCTCTTCCATTTCTGGTCAGGTTCAGATAATCCCCACTCTAACGTCTTCAGCTCTCTGATCACCCTCGGGGTACGTTTAATGATGGCCGAGAATCCTTCCTGATCCTCCTCGAGAGCCAAAGCCATGCCTATTTTAGTGGCTTCTTCTCCTTCAAGGATTTAAATATTTGCTTCCTTCTCTATTGGTTCTTGGTTTGGAATGATCATAGCAAGGGGTTGGACTATGATTGGTTCATCTTCTTCCTGCTCCTTGTTCAGTTCTTTTTCAAGGACGATACTTCCTTCCTCCATCAAGTTGAGAATCCTATAGCTATTCTCCCCCATCGAAAAGCCCAACTCTACACCCGTCTGAATCAATGAATTGAATCTTCCATCTGTTGGCTTATAAGGGTTAACATTTGTTCTTGTTTGCACCCTAGGATCGAAGTCTGTTGCTGGGCTTACCTTTGGGTAGTTAACCAACTCTGCTGAGAATATTGGGTTGTTAACCAACACCCTCATCCTAGTGTGTGTTGAAATACCTAATTTTGCATATTAGCTTAACTTTATGTAAACTAGATACGGATTATTCAGGTACTTTTGGAATAAACAGAGGGTTTTACTGTAAGTAAAACCGAAATAAATACCATTATTTTGGCTAATCAGTATTGCATCTACCATTGATATCAACGGTTCAACATGGATATACATCGAAACACACAGTAGCATGTAAGTATGTAAGTAAGCCTAAAAAAATACTCTAGCTAGCTGCAAGCCCTGCAGATGTGACATTAGACACAGAACCTGTTGTGTTAGCGAAGAACCCTAAAAGCATTCCTAACACAACGGCAAACCAAGAAAACTAATGAAAGCACGAGATAGACAAAATGAATCTATTATATAAAACAGAAGGGAAAACGATGACTGGGACAAACATCCTTATTTAATTATGTATATTGTGTAGAAGTCCTTCTCAAAATTTAAAATATAGTCCTTCGTAGAGATAAAGTTACCAATTTAAAAAACAATAATCTTTTCCTTCTTAGAAATAAAATAACTAATTTAAGAAAAAAAGAAACAAAATAAATTTCAAGGGTTAAAAGAAGAAATTAAAATCTCTCTCTCAATAAAATAATAATTAATTTAAGAAAAAAGAAATAAAAAAATAATATAAATAAATAATAACTAATAAAAATCTCTCTCTCAATAAAATATAATAATAAATATCGTAATATTTGATTGATACAAGTATCCGTGCCCTAGGGCACGGGATATACCCTAGTATATATATATAACTGAATGCAATGCTCACCTAGTAATTGCTTTTCCCTTCTTTTGTAGGTTAGAGGATACATCTTCAGGAGCAAGAAGTGGAGCAACTCACATATACTAGGAAAGTGGTTATACTCGTCCCTACAAATTGGACAATGGGACTCGCGGAAACTACTCATAGCCATATGAACGCACCAGAAACAAGACATGTGGCCGCATGCTGTAACATTGGACAAAATTTAGTAAAGGAATAATTGGGTACCAATATTTACTGTTAACTACTTAAGCAGCGTTTTCTCACCGAGCACAATTGGCTTGTAGAGCAGATCTCTGCAATAATAAATGGAAATCACCATTAGCAAGTTCTTCATCCAGCCAATTGAAATGATATAATTCCATGGAAATAGCAATAATTCTAAATTAAAAAAAAAAAAAAAAAAAAAAAAAACAAATCCTCCCCACTTAGCACTATTAAACTACATATACAAAAGTAAGAGTTGATGCTCTAACATTTATATTAATTTCTAAAAAATTCATCAATTCTATATCTCTTGTTTGCTTAATGAATCCAATTAGTCGATGTGAACCTAAAAGATACTAGTTCGATAGATTATCCAATTCGAAAAAAGGTATTTTGAGACTAAAAAAAATCTCACTCAGAACCATATGATAGTAAAAGGAAAAATATGATGCATCAGAACTGGTATTGAAACCCTAAAACTTCCAAATAAGACTAGTATTGATCCCCTTTTCATAAGATATACTTACAGGCAGACGCAACACAGGAAGGATTCATCGATTTCCTCGACTTCATTGGTGGAATTTAGGGTTTTTTCGTCAACGGGGTCGTTGATCGAAGAGAGAGAAGAATTCTCCATGTGAACTTCTTCCTTTTCGTCAATGGAAAAGAAAGAGAAGAAGAAATAGGAACCAGAAAGTGGGATTAATTTAGGAGTAGGTTTAATATTTTATAGAGAGAGAAATAATGACAATTTTCATAAAAAAAAAAAAAGAGAAATAATGACAATTTTCATCAAAAAAAAGAAAAGAAAAAGAAATAATGACAATCCATCCTAGAGGTGACAATAGTGGCAAAAGTGGATGCTGCGTGGGAGTCTGTCTGTCGGGGTTGTTTATCTTTTTCTCTTACAGAAATAATGTAACCACCCAATTGGGATATTAGGGTCATTCTTGGATAAAATCTTTTCAGATGATTTAGGTTAAATGTATTGTGAACATTTTGTAAGACATTTATTTTACAGTATTATATAAAAAAAAAACATTTCAAATAACGTAGTTTTTTATTCAATAATCAAGTAGATTGTCAACAGTTGGTAGCCCAAGTGGTTCCAAGGTGTTGACATTAACTCCAGAAACCTCTGGAGGTCCCAGGTCTGAATCCCAGAGAAGGTGGAATGGGGGATTATTAGGGTATAAATAATGTAGTGTAGTTGGGTTTTAGGCCTTTATCCAGTTGGGCTATAGGCCTTAAGAGTTTGAGTGGGCTATAGGCCAGGTCATGTTAGAGTTTGAGTGGGCGGGTAGCAAGCTTATCACATCTTTGATGTATTCAATGCCAATTGTACGACAATGTAATCGGTTTCCAAAAAAAAATAATCAAGTAGATTAATATATTAAAGTAGTTTTTTTTTGTATTGTGCCTCGAACCCTTAACCTAAGTAGTTATTATTATGTGAGTGATTTGAGAAAATAAGAAAATTATCCAGGGTACAAAGTTTTGGGTAGAAACTAAAAAAATTTGATACATTTGTTTCCTCCAAACAATTCAACATTTCAGCTTCTTCTTCCTCAACCTAAAATTTCTGCGACCCCCGATTTACTCTGGCGACATCCACCATTAACGTCGACCACCACCAAGTTCGTCTCTTCTTCTTATATTTTCTTCCCTCTCTATTTTTTCTTCCCTCTATCTCTCTCTCTCTTCTTCGTGCTTTGTAAGTTCCGGCGAAGGGGCTTTCCCATTCGAGAGCCTCTTCGCAGGAAACTCGTTCGGTTTTCCAGACGAAGGGTTCCGGCGAAGGGGAGAGCTCCTTTGCCAGAACTTACAACGCACAAATAAGAGAGAGAAGGATGGAGAGAGCGAGAAAGAGGAGGGAGAGAGAAAGAACAGAGAGAGAAAGAGGAGAGAGAATTGTTGTATGTCGTCACCGGCCGACAACTCTCTACCGACAACTAGAGAGGGTGTGTTTGGTCAATTTTTATTTTTATTTTTCACCCTTTAAAATTTTGCACCACAAATACTTTTTTAAATTTTTCCAAATCGCCCGTCTTATTATTATTGTTAAAAGTATATGGGTGGGAGTGGTGGGGGAGGGTGGGAAGGGGTTGATCAAAAGGTCCAAAATTATGTGGGTAATGACAATCCAATCCTGTAAAAAACAGAAATGCGCTACTGGTCCACACATCTGTTTGATGTCAGTTAAAAATATGGAGGTTATAAAACTAGGTGTACTTTACACGATATTTACGGATTTGTCATTGAAGATAATGACGTGTAAGCCTTTTTGTTCTCTCTCCGAACTGAAATATTCATCTCTAAAATTACTTTTCTGATTTTATCTCTCTAATTTCTATTTTTTCTAAAATTTTAATTTTTCTTTCCCAATTCCGAATTTCGCTCTCTCTAGTTTATTCTTTTTCCTTATTTCTTCTCCAAATTTCTCTCTCCATATTTTCTCTTTATTTTTTTCCCTTTAAACATATTTTCTCTCTCCAATCTCAACTATTTCTCTTCTTCCAAACTTTTTATAAGACATTTTGTTATGTACAATACATAATAAAACGTCCTATACGTTCCTTCCAAAACTTAAATTATTTTAATGAAAATTTATCTTACATTTTGTAATGTACATTACATAATAAAACACTATACATTCCTTCCAAAACATAAACTGTTTTACATAAAATTTATAGAACATTTTGTTTTGTGCAATACATAATAAAATTCCATATACATTCCCTCCAATACGTAAACTATTTTAATGGAAATGTATAGCACATTTGTTTATGGCCTGCGCTTTGGGGAAAGCTAAATAATTTCCGGGGTGTGAAATTTTAAAGGGAATATGTAGAATTTTAGGTCGCCGGCCGGAAAAATTTTTCTGGGGTGTGAAACACTCCACCTCACCTCACTCTCTCTCTCTCCACCTCACCTCTTTGTCTCTCTCCGATTAGGTGAGGTGGAGAGAGAGTGAGGTGAGGTGGAGAGAGAGCTGAGGTGGAGAAGTATTTTGCTTTCCCCCTAAATAAAATTGTCAAACAAAATTGACCAAGTCTTCACACCCCAGAAACTGTTTAGCTTTCCCCAAAGCGCTGGCCTTTTTTATGTACAGTACATGATCAAATGTATTGTACTGTACATCTAATTATGTCCTATAAATTTTTCAAATTTCTTTCACTTTCTAGGAAGGAACAATAGGAAATTTTGTTATATATTGTAATACTAAAATGTATTGTACATATTATTATGTCTTATACGCTTTTCAAATTTATCGCACTTTCTGGGGAGAAAGTATAAGACGTTTTGTTATGTACAGATCTTTTTTCTTCTCCCTTTGACATCCTCACTCTCTATCTCTCTCTACTTTTTAACTTTTCTCTTTCTCAATCTTTTTTCAAACTCTCTCTATAATAGTATCAGTAAAAATATGTCATTTCAAGTGATAATAATAATTAGTATTAATTAAAAATTAAAGCAAAAGCCACTAAAATGTTAATGAAAGTCTCTCATTTTATGGTTGACAAATTGACTCTCTTTTACACTAGAATCTACTAAAATGTCAATGAAAGTCTAAGTCTACCAAAGTCCATGGATTTGCGAATGCCACTGACATTCGCGGACTTTGAAATGTCTGTGATTAAATGTTACTGTCAATCACAGACTTTAAAATGACTGTAATTGAATGCCACTGACAATAGCAGACTTTGAAACGTTCGTGATTGAATGTCACTGACATTCACGGACTTTGGAATGTCATTCAAAGTCATCGTTGACTACCCCCTCTAATTCTCTCTCAAATTTACATTATCTCTAGATACTTTCTCTTTCTCCCTACTTTCTCTCTCCATTAGTTATTTTCTCTCTTTATTTTCTACTTTCTCTCTACATAATTTTCTTCTCCCCGAGATCACAAATCACCAGATTTTTCTTCACTCTACAAAATTTTATCGTACATAACCATATGCACCATACATAACTAAAAGTACTAGACAATAAAAAAATCTCACTAACTAAATGTACAAGATAAACGCCAAAGCATAAAACATTATGCAAATGAATAGAAATAACCAACGCATTATATGGAAAAAAAATATGACATTGAAAATACATAAAACACTACAAGAATTGGTCGTACATAATCAAATGCACAATACATAAAAAAAAAGTACACTAAACTGTAAAAATATTCTCACTAACTAAATGTATAAGATAATTGTCACTGCCTATGACATTATCTAAATGTATAAGAAAGTCGCGAATGGCGCTGTGTGAAAAAATGTAAGATATTAAAAATACATAAAGTATTACCAACCATTTATCGTACATAATCAAATGCACAATACATATAAAAAATTCTAGAGAGTAAAAAAATCTCACTAGTTAAATGTATAAGATAATCGCCACTATATAGGACATTATCCAAATGTATAGGAAAGTCGCCAATGTACTGTATGAAAAAATGTAAGACACCAAAAATACGTATAACATTACAAAAATTTACTGTATACAATCAAATGCACAGCACATAAACCAATGTACACGACAGTAAAAAAATCTCACTTACCTAAATCTATAAGATAATTGCCATTGCATAAAACATTATTAAATGTATAAGAAAGTCGCCAATGGCACAGTATGAAAAAAAATTAATAGATTAAAATTACATAATATTACAACATGTTATCGTATATAATCAAATGCACGTTACATACAAAAAATGTGGTAGACAGTAAAAAAAATAATTTTTGAGTTTATAGACCAAAAATAGGGTCCTAATAGGAGATATAGTCCTCTATAATCCTAAAAAGAATTTCAAAACCTAAATAATAATTTAAATGGATATCTAGTCCTTTTGGTCTCATCTAGAGAGAAAACACAAATCCATATAATACATATTAAAGATTTAATACCTATATTAACCTTCTTTAATATCAAAACGTGATTTACATTCTAAACTGTTAAAGATATTTTTTCCATTTTTATCTCAACTTTCTCTCTCCAATCACGTTTGAATTGTAACTAACTACTATGTTGATAATATTCCGTAACTGAAATCCGGTAACTTTCCATCTCTCTCTCTAAAAACGAAATCTTCATTAAACATAAATTAAACTCACCACAAGCTGTTAAAAATTCCATTGTTTAATATTCAATCAAGAGCTTTCATCAAAACCTCCATTGTTATTTAGGTTTTATACTGTTTATTTCTTTATTCTAGCCATTGTTATTCAGGTTTAAAATCTTATCTTTATTGCTTTATAGGTTAAAGATTCATATAGAATCGTTGAAAACATCAAATCTTGATTTAGGTATTTCTTTTCTTGTTTTCCATTTCAATAACTTTGAATCTGTTTTGCTGTAATCTTAACTACCTTCGAATGGAAGATTTATATTTTCTCTCTCTAAAACTTTCATAACTCTTTTAAGATCTTTGATGTTTATTTCTTATTTAATGATTTGTTCAATGTTAGTATGTTATTTCTCCTTCCAATGTTCATTGTATATTTCTTCAGATCTACGTTAAATCCTCTTCTTTTTTTGTTTTTTTTTTTGCAGATCAGAATCATCTGTTCGTACAGTTCTTGATCTTTGTGATTATCCACACTTGTTCCTATAACAGAATATAAAGTACAGGTACTTTACGATAACTTTCCATGTTTTCTGATAAAATTTGCTAATAATATCTTGATGTTTATCCTTTCTGATTCTTGTAACAGAATAAAAATTACAGTTACGTTACGATAAATTACCATACTTTCTGATACAATCTGCATACATTTCACGTAAGATGATAGTATTAATGATCAAAGGTTCGTAAAGTATGAAAAATTTATCCAACATTACACGTCCTTTTTTTACCAGAACAGTGGCCATGACAAGCATATAAAAATTCTCTTAACCTAATAAACAATTGTACTTTTCCATACATTATACATAATTTATTGATCTGTACCTGTTATTTATGATCCATCTAATTTGTTTTTTATTAAATGTTTCATTATTAATGTATGTAAATTTGATTATAATTTTTTTTTTAACTAATAAATATGTTTTTTTTTCTTGTAGTAAACCAGCACTGATGGAATTTCTTACAGAATCATCACATAAACTATAGAAGTATAAATTACGATGAAGAAGATTGTTTCTATGATCTTGTTTGGACAACGGAGTCTTACGTGAAGACTTACAAGGAACATATAAACCCTGTCCCTAACTTCGATGAACCATGTACATTTAATGAAGAGTCAAAAACACTACCATGTTTGATTCGCCGTAAACCTGGAAGACCAAAGACAGTAAGGATCGAGAGCTCAGGCAACATTCTGACGGAGTTTGTTTTTAAGTTACCTAGTCTACTATGATCTTTTCATTTACAATAAAACACAGATTACTGTTCAATAAAATTTCCTTTCAGTCGTACAAAGGTTGTGTTATTTACTATACAGTATACATAATTTATGATAAATCACATACTTTATAACAAAAAACATGATTTCAGATTTACATTTCCTAACAAGTTACTATAATTTATGGTACATAATGGATAATATAAGTATTCAATGGTACATAATGGATTCAATGGTACATAATGGATTCAATGGTAAATTTCCTAACATGACATAAAAAACAAGTAATTTATGTCAGAAAATAATCTAAGTATTCAATGGTACATAATGGATGACACACACGCATATGATAAATTACGTTGTATACATGACAAATGATGGTTTCCTCGTCATAAATAACACATAATTTACGAACTTGTTTCATAATTTGTATTCGATGTGTGTTTATGTAAGAGTAAAAAACGAAAGTTAAGTGAGAGAAAGTTGATATATATATTTTGAATATTAACCCCCAAATCACGCTAATTGATCTCAGAAAATATACTCTTTCCAAATCTGAAAATTAAGTGAGAGAAAGTGATATATAGATTTGGTTTCCAAATCTGAAAAGATGAGAGAGAAAATCTGTTTTGGAAAATATCCGTTTTCCAAATCTGTTTTGAAAAATCTGTTATGGAAAATATCCCTGATCCGTTACTTCCTATTAAATCTTTTCAGTTTGTAACCTAAATATCTCCCCCAAATCACGCCCCCTGGTTTGGGAAACTTTCCGGATTCATTCTGAAATTTAACAACCCCGGATTTTTTAGACGAGGGACATGGAGGGTATTTATCAATAAAGTATGAGTTATTTATGCCCTTATTGTAAAAGGACTAAATGTCCATATTTTGGGAAGATTGGTCTATATACCTATTATGAAAATGATTTTGGTCTATATACCCATGGACTCTAAAAAAAAATCTCACTAACTAAATGTATAATATAATCGCCATTGTATAAGACATTATCCAAATGTATAGAAAATTCGCCAATGCATTGTATGAAAAATGTAAGACACCAAAAATACGTAAAACATTAAAAATATTATTGTACACAATCAAATGCACCGTACATAAACAAATGTATGAGACATTAAAAAAAATCTCATTAGCTAAATGCATAGGATAATTGGCAATGCACTGTACACGATAATTTTTATTTACATTGTAAATAAATAGATCTAATTAGATCCATAAACTTAGAAAAAACATAAATTTCATTCACAAATCTTTAAGAACCGAACTATACTAAAGACATCTTACAAAACTCATACATTCATGTGCAGATGTAGGATGTTTGAAACCACCGCCAAAGACTAAAAAATACAACCAACTAAGGATTATATTAGAGACTGACAAAAAATAATCAGTATCATACCATCATCGTGATTACAAACCAACCCAACACCACCGTGACCAAATTTTATTTTTATACTAGACAGGGGAAATCTGATTTCTTGATCCTCTGAACCATACACTCCATTATATTCCATTCTCTATAGATCTACGATTTCGACAGATTTCTGGATCTTCGTAGTGTCTTCCGATCTTGATTTTTTTTTTTTTTGGTTCTTGAGAAGAAGTGGTGACATATTTGTCTTTGGAAAAGCAAATCTGATATTTCAAAAGGGAAAAACTTCAGAAAAAATAATTTCTAGATTTGTGAACCCTATATCCAAGAGAATCTGGATTTATGAACCCTAAATCTCCTTGATCTGAACTGTGAGTGAGTTTGAAATGAAAAGAAAGAGGGCTATGAACAATAGAAAAATACAGAGATAACAAAAATGAGACTATAATTGTTACAGAAAAAAAAATGAAATTTTGCTACAAAGATGAAAAGTTGGAAAGTTTTTAGAGAGAGAAAGGGGAAGAGTGATATACCCGTGAAATTTGGCTAAGAATGGTAGTGGCGGTATTTAAAAGATATGGCACACTTTGTTGGGTTATGGTGTCTCCTAGTATTATAAGCGGAATCTCAGACATCTAATGTCTAACACTAGTATCCCCAGGATCTCATGCATAAGCTTAATATGAACTAAGAGGTTTAGTAAATTACCTTAATCGCTAAATCCCGCGGATTAATATGATTGATTTCTCGAAGACCAAGAGGTCCAATTGTAGCTCCTCTACTTGAGACACCCGAACAATCAACTTGATTTCTTACCTTCAAGTTAGCTAGAATTTCCTGCTAGTTAGACGAATAACACCTTCTTCTTTAGACTAAATAAATAGTTGACTATTATCTCTTTATTTCTTTACTTGATGTAGTAAAGGTAGAAATCTCTCTGAGAATTTTCCACACCTATTTCTGTTCTAATGAGGCCTTTATATAGAACTCCTAAAGTCTGAGTCCAACCCTAATTAGGTTTCCTAATTACCATATAATCAAATTTTAGGATTTCACCATAATAGAAACTCCTATTATTTATGGTCAGTCACCCTATGCCCTAATGGGCTAGGTCTGGCCTACCCACTTATGGGCTTTAAGTCCCCCGCCCAAAACTCCTTTTGGTCTGGACTCCGTACTATCTTTGCCTTCGACCTTTTTGGACAAAAATGGATCTAATCCGTACTTTTATGTTTCATCCCTCTAGTCATATCTTCCGATCAAATCGACACTCTTCGGTGTAACCCGAAGTAGGATCCAAACGAAGTTAGTCGCGAATCTCCCCGTGATTCGAAGATCGTAGTTGGTTTCTAGCTAAACATTACGATCCCTAAATCGTCCGGACTTGATGATTTTCTTCATCAATTTCTTATCCGACAAATTGCTCGCTGATAGGCCTAAAAAAGGTCTATTTCCGCAAGTATACGGGGTCAAGTTATAGTATTTCTAATAAGTCGAGTTTCGTTCCAAAGGACAAGCTATTTTATCTAAATCTCGAATTAAACCCCCTTTCAAACTTTTGATTTGATTTGGAAACTAATATGAAAAAAAAGAAAGCAATACTAATAGACTAATAAGAATGAAATCAAGATGAGAAGAAGAATCTAGGGTTTTCGATTTCACCACATAAATGGACTACTTAAAACATGCATTAATTAACAAATCCCTTTTCTCATGTATAACTCAAAATCTAACATAATAAACTATTTAGATTTCGGAATATATTCTTTAATAACACAATTCAAAATCAAGAATGTATGATTGACTACCATATAAAACTAATTTCCTACACTATCATTCAAGATCTAAAAGGCATATCTCATCTAATAAATCAATAAAAGCATGAAATATCTAATTATAATACATGAATGATAATAAGGTTATAGAATCAACATGAAATGACAATCAATAGGCATTGAAGCTCAAAATAAGGATTCATTGATTTATAACATATCTCAAAATAAGCCCAAATATGGGTTTCCTCTACACCCTAGATACAAAATTTAGCTACTCATGGAATCTAAAATAATATTCATTAAATTCATAAAATAAATAGAATTACAAAAGATTAATGGAAAGAAATCACCAAGAATGTTCACAATCCATACTCCCATGTATCTCCATTTTGATGTCCAATTTAAGCTCCAAGTGTCTCAAGAATATTACCCAAATCTCCAAATAATAGTTTAATTATTAGAAGATAAAAGAAGAGAAATTTAGAAGAGAGATAAAAGAAGAAGAGATTTTAGAGAAGAAGGTATGGAGAAATTAGAAGGTTAGAAGAAGAAATTAGAAGGAGAAAGAAAATCTAGAGAAAAGATGAAGGTGGTAGAGAAAAGAATGGTGGCTAGGGTTTTTAGTTGAGAAGAGGTAGAGAGAAAAGGAGGCTAAGAGGGGAAAAAAGGGTTAGGGTTTTACAACTACAAGGAGGAAAGGGGGGCTAAGAAGGGAGGATTGAGAGGGTTTGCAAGTCTAGATTCTAATGGAGGAGAAAGGGATTTATTTATAGGGTTAGGGTTTTGGTTGGGTTAAAGTGGTAAAAAAAAAAAAAAGATAAAAGGAAGGGTTAAAATTGGAAAAATGGGGGTTTAAAGGACAAAAGCTGGCGGCTAGGGTTTAAAGGTTGAAATCCGGATGTTATCGTGTACCCGGTTATAAGATAATTAGGGTGAGATGATTCAGCAGCCGTCCGATGGAAAAGAGCGCGGGATCTGGAGGGACGGGAGAGTGACACGCGTCCGGGAGCATAGAAGTTAAGCAACTTCGGGTGCACGGAATAAGTGTAAAACACGGGACTTACGGAAGCCGTCGGATCTGGGACACGCGGAACCCAACGGTCAAGATTAAAACGTTTGAACGGGACCACCAAGTTAAGTTGCGACGCGCTCCACCGGATCAGGCCTATAGGGTGCGCTTGGATGCTCAGCGGGAACACGGGATATAGATGCACCAGCCTCCGTCCTCCGACACGTGTTTGTTGGTGTATCGCGCGCCAAATCTGTGCCCGACACTGTCCCGAGTGTTGACCAAATGTTGACTGACTTTGACTTTGCATATTTCACTCATCCGAACTCCGATTTGACTTCCGTTTTCTCCTACGGACTCGTCTCGACCTCTACTTTTCAACCACGCACTGACCTTGGCCAAATTACCAGAATTTCCTTGACTCAAAATGACCAAAATACCCTTCATGCATCTTTTCCTCGTTTTTAACCGTTTTTCACGTCTAACTCCGCAAAAGACACCTAATCAAGAAAACCAACCATTTTCTTATAATAAAGACTCGAAACCGACTAACTTGGCTAAATTAAACGACTCAGATGGGGCATTTTCATGACCCATCACTCGCATTGCCACTTTGGTCGAAGCTTGCACCTTTTAGGTTCGGGTCCACCACTCACTGTCGCGTTAGACTTGAGCCACATTTCCAATATACCTTGGTTCTAATCCATGATATGGTGCTCTTTTTTTGATTCTTAACTAATTCTTCCTTATTGAAGTACCAAATAACTTTGGAATGTCTAATATTCAAGATTGAGTAATGAGGACAAGAGATGATATTTCACCATTTAACTTGCCCCTCCCACAAAATGTGTAAATGCCTTGTTGTAAAAAGTATTTACTTCCTCCAACATGTCACAAGTAACATATATATTTGTATGTACGACAAATTTATCATTGTAAGTGTCAAATTAAAATTACTTCAGAATTGGGAATCAATTGGTCAATTTGTGGGTCAAAAGCCCAAAGATAATTTAAGGATTAAAAGATAAATTTCAATTGATAAAAATTTACCTCCCTAACTACTTAAAATCTCTTCTAATACCGAAGCTACCATTTTATGTTCATCTCAAACAATGGCTTCAAATCATCTTTAATTTATTTTGAGTTCAGTTTATTTTTTTACTTTCTGATTCATCTAAACCTTCTTCTTGAAGGTTTATTATCAATTTCTTTTCCAGTAAAAAAAATCATTCACAAATCTTCTTCAATCATTATGTTCTCTAGAGTATGACTTTTTCTAGGATAGGTAGCGTGAGAAGTAATAAATTTGTATATCCTCTTAGCATTTTCTCGATTTTTACATACAACATATTTACGTTTTGTAATTATTCTACCCTTACCTAGATTAGGTTACATAGACAAAGCTATCATTTTCTCCAGTTTTTTTTTTTGCAAGTTCAGTTTGCGAGAGAGTTTTGAAGATCCACGAACTTTTAGAAAGTCAGTGTACGGAATGATTTAATGTTTGCTGACTTCAGTGAAAAAGTTTGTTTAACATGTGATAGTAAATGCAACATCCTCTAGCTTTGTTTTTGCATTTATTTGATTTTGTATAGATTTTGGAAGTTCTACCAACATTGTTTAAATTGTAAAAAAACCCAAGATATTTTACAAACATAAATACGTTGCTCCAAAAATGGCTTTAACGAACATATAAGATTACAGATTTTTCAACAAATTCTTTTTTTTTTTTAATTTTTTTTGTAGAAGTCAGCAGGCTTTTTAAGGGAGTCTGAAACCCAAGTGCCTCGAACCCCTAACCTAGAGGATAGTAAAACAAGTGCTTCACCACTCAACCAAGGGATGTTAATTTAAGATTTAAGGTGAAGTTACTTATCCTTTGGATCAATTTCCGGACTTCCGGACTAACTATAACTTGATCCCGTATACTTGCGGGAATAGACCCATTTTGGACTTATCAAGTTTTTGCTAAGTCCTTCATTTCGAAAAGCTCTCCAAGTACGATCCAAATTATGCTCCAATTCCAAGTGTTAGATCTTTGGTTGAGAAGATGACAAAAAATAGATTTTAGAAAAGAAAATGTAGAAGGAAAGACATTATGAGAAGAGAAGAAAAAATTTTAGGAAGATAGATATATTAGATAAGAATTGAGAAGAAGTTAGGGTAGAATGAGTAATAGAAGAGAAAGATGGAGGCCAGGGTTTTTGTTGTTAGAACTAGAAGAAGAGGCAGAGAGAGAGGGAAAGGGAAGAAAGGACAGATAGTAGTAAGAAAGAGAAGGAATTGAGAGGGATTTTAGTCTACCCAAAAGGATTCGTAGTAATTAGTTATTTATATGGTTAGGGTTTTTAGGTGGGTTTAATGGTAGAAAGTGGGAGATGTGAGGGCTACTCTTGAAATTTTAAGGGTTAAAATGTGAAAAACCCTAAATTACCCAAGTCTCGTCGACGACTAGGGTTTTGAAAAGAATTTCGGATGCTAAGGTGCTTCTCGGCCGGTGTAATGAGGCACAACATCAAGCAGGAACCGTCAGATGAAGGAAACACGGAAGGGGGTGGTTTGGATTGAGCCACGTGTCAGGGAGTATCTTATTAAGATGCTTCGGATAACAGGGAAACATAAATAATGGGGCAGACGCTCATCAACTGTTAGATCTTGAAAACGCGTAAGAGGACGACTAGATTAAAATGTCAGATCTGGGACTACTTTAATAAGTTGCACCGGAAACACTGGATCATGCTCTTTATGGACGTTTCGATACTTGGTGAGAATACATTATTTAAATGTGTTAAACTCCGCATTGAGCCACGTATATCTCGGTATACCACGCGCCAGAATCCATCCCGAAAATTGACCGAATGTGTACCAAATGTTGACCTGACTTTGTATTAACATAATTCTCTTGTCCGAACTCCTAATTGACTTCTATTTTCTCCTACGGGCTCATCTTGGACTATACTTTTCACCCATGCACTGATATTGGTCTAATTGCCTAGAATACCTTTGACTCTAAATGACCAAAATACCCTTCGTGCATCTTTTCTCGTTTTTAACTGTTTTCACACCTAATAAAGACTCGAAAT
Organism: Eschscholzia californica subsp. californica; assembly: GCA_002897215.1. NCBI lineage: Eukaryota > Viridiplantae > Streptophyta > Magnoliopsida > Ranunculales > Papaveraceae > Eschscholzia > Eschscholzia californica. The sequence goes on along the minus strand of BEHA01001193.1, from coordinate 35,533 downwards.
GGACTAACTTGGCTAAATTAAATGACTCAGGTGGGACATATTCATGACCCATCAAACATCCCCAAACTTAGATTTTGCTAGTCCTCGAGCAAAACAAAATAAAAGAAAACCTAACTCACTTTCGGAGGAATCCGGGTTACATTTAACATATGCAACAAGCCGTTAAACCCCTAGGATGCCCTAGTGAACGAGTTTTGTCTCGTGAGGGTTCCCAGAGAATGTACCCACAAAATTAAAAAACATTTCAAAAATGCAATAGGGTCCAAAAGTACTCAAAGTCAAATAAGATGGACCAAAAATGTTTATCTCCTCGAAAATTTTAGCAAGCTAATAGGAATCAATCAAAGTTAACAACACTATACAGACGTTAAAAATCTCTTCACTAGTAATCTAGACTCGAAGTGTACGTGACTTACCACCGTTCTTGTTGTTGTTACCACTCCATTTCTGGTCATGTCTCACCTCTCCCTTGGCACTCCTTTGCTTCCTTATTTCTTGAATATAGTTATCTTGTGCCTTAGCACATGTCACCACTTTCTGATAATTGTCAAAGGTAGGTTGCCCAATGATCTGCCTCGAAATGTTAGGGAGCAACCCATTCACAATGAAAGTCGACGAAATTCATGCTCATACTCTAAGACTGTCTGATTCTTTCCCTGCTTTAAATTTTGAAATTCTCTTCATACTTTCTGTTGTGTTGAATAGGGAAAATAGTTTGGCTTGAATAAATCCTTATATTGTGTATACGTCACACTCATAGGATCCACTAACCGAGCCTCTTTATCCCACCCGATAAGTTATATTTCCTTCCAACTAAAACACCGCAATTCTCTGCTTATAAACATCTGAGCACTTGAGATTTTACAAAACCTTATCCATCTTCTGGCACCATCCATGTGATCCTATAGGTCCCATGGTTCCATCAAATACAGATGGCCCCATCTTCTTCAAATGGTGATAATACTTCACCCAAGTCGTCTCAGTTGGTGGCCTCTAATTTACCACAGGACCTCCCGTTTCTCGTGTTGAATTATGTGTCTGAGCTTATTCCCTCATTCTAGCCTCCACTGCAATGTTAATCAAATCTTGCAATGCAGCTGCGTCTATGGTAACCGTTGCCCCTCCGTTCACATTTTGAACTAGGGTATCATTGCTCTCAGCTTGCACCACTGCGCCCACAGTTCCTACTGATCTTCTTTCCCCACAAAGATGCCTCGACCTACCCCCTGCTTGCACCTCGGTCTGCACCTCGACCTCGGATGCGAGCGCTACGGCGTCCCCTATCAATAGTTCCTCCTCCGTCCATAAACTAACGAAGAAAAGAACAGGAAAAGAAAACTAAATCTACCATCACACAAAAACACAAGAAGGACTAAAGTGCCACTACTGCTTTCAACTATTTTAAGCCCTAGACACAACCCCTAGGATTTATGGACCTAGAGCTCTCATACCACTTGGTAACACCCCAAATTCAGATTTCCACGTCGGCCGTCATGAAAACCTAAACTTAAAGCATTTCTCCGAAGAACAATGGACATAGGCGATATATTCATCAAAGAGACAAATAACATCAAACATGAAGCTCGATAGTAACAATAAATAAACTAACGAAACCTTACCAAGTTTTCAAAACTCACATGATGTCTCCAAATCATCGACACATATGTCCAACAAGATCAAATAAAAGCAAAACAAGTACTAAAGAGATGCAACCCCAACTAATTACCTAAAGAAAGCAAGAAAAACTACTAAGAAAACTCCTCCAATGCTAACTATGACTCAAGCAGGTGGCACTTCTCGATTTCCTTGTCTTGAAGAATAATAGGTTAGGTCAAACCCCAAAAAGTAGATTTTGAAACCTCTAAAGCCTTAATAGACAGTTTCAAGAACTACCAAAACAAATAGACAACTTTGTAACATATAAAGGTGCTCAAAAATAATATCCGAGTTGTGACCGTTATAATAAAGTAAACCATATTTGTAACAAACAACCAAAAACGATATATTAAGTTGGTGTCCACCGGAGATATCTGATCCTTCATATGAACCCTTTCATAACCCCCGTTGTATAAGAGTGTGGTCCATAAGGCTACCCTTGTAGTAGCGCCGACCCCATACGCTTCATACCTAGGTCGTACCTCCGTACGTCTTTACCATACGAACCCGTCGGTCATCGCAATAAACATCCGGTAGAGAGGGTCGAACCAACCACAAAACTCCCACAATCCTCCACCAACTGCATCACATCACACACACACATAATAACATCACACCACAACATACATAAATAAAAATCATATTCCCCAATATATTATGGCCTACTAATTTCATACAGATAATGTTTGCAATTAGTGAACTATGTAGGATAGTAGCTTACAATTCTCATATCATATTGAATTCAAGCACATGTTCACGTATCTACATAAAGGATATTATCTATTAGTGAGAGACATCTTATTATAAGAGTTGTATGTAAAAATCATGGCAAATAAAGGGGTTTACCGCTAATTATTATCGTAGTTTATGAATGTAGCATGGGAATGTTAATAAAGATTGTACAGTTCATCAACTATATCATTAGGGCAAATTTCCTTCAAAATCTAACACATAGATGGATTCAGAGTGACCTAAAAATTGATTATGTAGATGTGCTAAATCTACTACTTCTAATATATACTTTATTTGTTTCAAGAACCCTAATTTATGTTCAAATAATACCAAGATCCAGGGTTTGTATTGTCATCTAGTTGTCTAGGTTTTTCTATGAAAATGGCTATTCAAACCATAGAGATAGAAATCTACCTTAATCCAAACCAAAGCAAGCCCCACATGAAGAACAGCGAAGAAAAGCCACCAAGTTCCAATCCCTCCTTCTTCTTCCTTTTTACCATAACTCTCCTCTCTAGAACCAAAATCTCTCTTTCTCTCTCTAGCACTACACTATATGGCTGTTTTTTTTTTTTTTTTTTTTTTTTTTTAAGTCGACTACGATCTACGTTTGTCGTTACATTTGGCATTGATACATCAAAGATGTGATACGCTCAATAACTGGCCACTCAAACTGAAACAAGACCAGGCCTATAGCCCAACAAGACAATGGCCTAAAGCCCAATTACATTATTTACACCCTAATAATCCCAAATCAAATAACCAAAGATTCCACCTTGTCTGGGATTTGAACCTGAGACCTCTAGGGATTTCTGGAGTTTATGTCAACACCTTGGAACCACTTGGGCTACCAACTGTTGACACTATATGGCTGTTGTTTGATGTAAAAGAGAAGGATGGAAGTAAGTTTCCATAGAGTTTTAACACTTACGGGCATAGTAATACCCATGGGGTTGGGTTGCTAAAGGCACTCCAACTTTTACTCATGAGTGTTGCAAAATAGTTGCTTATAGCTAAGCAAATTTAATCTTCCCACTGCCTTACCAAACACTGACATTTGATTATGTTATAAAGTTTTTTTTTCATCGAAAAAATCAATATTAACATCTAATTCTTTTTCAGATGAGTGAAAAGCCTAAATGTTAAGGTCTTATTATAATGTCAAGTGTATTATTATAGAAATAAAAGCCTCTACAAATAGGAAAAGCTTTACCATGAAAATAAAATGTTGAGCAACTCATTAAACAACATCATACATGAAGTTATAATTAATAGATGCACAATTTAATATCTATTGTAATTATACTAGGGCGAGGAGCGAGGATGCAAGATGCAGTTATTTTGATTACAAGAAATCATCATTAGGCCCAAATTGTGTGTTTTAATGCAGACATTTAACAGAACCAATTACCTGTATAAACACATAACAAGTACTACTCCATAAAATAAACACAAAACTCAATATAAACAATTTGATTATTTGTATATTCAAGAAGATCTGTGTGGTTTAATATGAACAACAATATTTAGCGCATATTACCCTATGATAGATAAGACGATTAGAACAAGAAAGAACTAAAGACATGAACAAATTTAAAAATCAAACCTTGATTAACCATCAGAATTGAAGCTTGAAATGAATCAAAGTTATTTTTCACTTCTTATAAAACTGATAAGGATCTGTGATGAAACGAAAAGAGGAAAAGGTTTAATTTCTAAAGAGAGTTTTAGAAAGAAAAAGAGAGAGAGATTAAGAGAGAGAGAGATTAAGAGAGAAAGAAGGTCTGATTATGGTCATTGGTAATTTGGTAAAAGGACTTGTCTCTAGTGCATTCAGACACAATTAGTAAAGGGGCATTTGTTATTTTAGTAAGTAGACATTTTTCCCACAAACTAAATAAATCATCATATATTCACTTTAAAATAACTATGTTGAAAATACTTTAATGTGTAAAATTAACCACAAAAAAATAAAACATTTTAAATAGTTGAAGATGTCATTCTCTATCTAAAAACACGAAACAAATTATGGAATAAAATTTGTCACAAAAATTTCGGGCAAAATAATTAAAATATGCTAAATTTCGACCAATATATAAGATCGAAATATGCGCAACATTTTGACCACTATGGTCGTAATATGTTTAACATTTCGACTACATTGGCCGAAATATTTCATCTTTGCCGAGAACAAGTGGTTGAAATTCTGACGATGAAGAAAATAAAGTAACCATGGTGGCCAAAATTTTTACTTCTCGAGACAAATCGTCACAAACATTTTTCACTAATATGATTAGATAATAAATGTGTTATATAAGAAAGAAAGAGACGAGAAGAACTTAAATATAAATAAAAGTATTTTGCAAAAGGGTCATACATAAGTACCAGATTTTGCGAAAGGGGCATGACCTTTTAGTATTTTGCAAAGGGGTCGTAGACTAGTGTTGACCAGTTAAGTTTTAACACCGTCAAGTTTTAATATCGTTAATCTAACTCCATTACTTAAAAATATATCATTACATTTAAAAAACTTATACGATTTTGACACTAAATTCCTAAAGGTGGAAAATTAAGACATCCTCCTTGAAAAATACTATTTTTGCATATTTTTTCAGTGTTACACGTTTAAAGAATGAATTTCATAATCTAAAAAAACATGAATAAATGATATAAACAAGATATATTTATGTGGAATATAAAAAAAGAAGCAAAATTTCATCTCGACATAACCATGAGAGAGAAAATCTAAAAGCATATGAAGATAAACTTAAACTTTACTCTGTCAACTCAAGTTAAAGAGTTAAAAAGTAAAAAGAATTTAAGAAGTGTGATGAGGACTCGTAAACAAAAGGAATGTTTCAAAAAACCCACAAAGCTGACAAAAAAATGAAAACCTAAGATCTTCTCTCGTCGGCACAATATCTTTGTAAAACTCAATCAACAACACCTCTTTCAAATTCCGATGAAAATCAAAGGTGGAAGATAGAAACAAATAAGAAGATAAATAAAATGGGCTCTCTTCATGCAAAATAAAATAAAATAAAATAATGACTACATAAGTTTACCAATAGATATTAATCATCCAAGTAAAGGAATAGTGTCCATCGGATTTACTTGGGTTGACCCCGTTACATCTACATAATGATGTTAACTATTCATGTAATATGATGTTAAATCTAAAATTTATTTAACGGTCAATGCTAGTCCACGACCCCTTCGCAAAATAATAATTGGTCATGCCCTATCGCAAAACCCGGTACTTACGTACGCCTCTTTCGTAAAATAAAGTAGTGGTTATAGGTGGTAGTTGTAATAGGATAAAATAAGATTTTGTTATGGGATTTGTAGACCTAAGGAAGACGAAGAACATAATACTAAAAGAACCTGATATTTCTATTATTTTAATCATCGTTTTTATCCTAATAAGAATAAATTTATTCGATTTAAATCCCTAAAAATATTGTCCCTTTTCCCATTGGCAAAGAGCCTTACAATCTAAAAATATGATATTTTGATCATGTCCCGATAGCATATAGCCTTGTCCCTATATTAAACACTTTGATTATCCATCAGAATTGGAGCAAAGAGAATGAAATTTATAAATCAAACCTTGATTATCTGTCAGAATTTAAGCTTGAAACGAATCCAAGTTATGTGTCACTTCTTATTAAACTGATTAAGATCTTCAAATAAACGAAAAGAGGCAAAGGTTTTATTTCTAGGGAGAGTAAGTGTGAGAACTAGGGTTAAGAGAAACAGATGAATGAGCTTTGGTCTGGAATATATTCTTATATACAGTCAACCATAGTCAACAGTCAATGAAGACTAGTGTTACAGTCCAAGTCAACAGTCCATGAAGTCTAGGGTGTTGATAGACTTCTATAGCTCAACCCAGTAAATCCTCCTTTCCTTCTCTTCAGGCACCCACGAGTGTTTAACTACCTGTAACAATAAAAGTTAATTTACTAACTAACTATCTTGATGTCTGTTATTCTAACAAACTTTTAGTTCTCTAACTCTACCTATAAATAGAGTTTGTATTTGTTCTTAAAGAATTTGATTGAAATAAAAATAGGATTCATATCAAGGAAAACTAACATGGTATCAGTCTCAGATTAGATCCAAAAATTAGGGTTTCCTTCTCTTGAATTCAATAGCAATCGATTTAACACCTCGCAAAATCAAACACAGTCACAAGATGATGATCAAAATTCAGTAAAATTTAACATCAACAACTAGTTCTATAGATCAAATTGAAGAAAGAAGAAGAAATTTGATAGAGTTTTCAAGAAAAGTTTACTGTTTCTTCAGACTTGTCCTCCAGCACGCTTCCATAAATCATTCATGGCTTCAGTAAATCTTGGTAACCTTCCTCCTATCTCTTATGTTACTAGTTTTATCACAGAGAAACTTGATGACTCTAATTTCGTAATGTGGAAGGATCAAATAGAAACCTTATTAGGCACATACGATCTTTTTAGGGTTTGTCAATGGTACCATTGAACCACCACCACAACTTAAAGTAATACATGGGATTGAGCAAGTTAATCCTGAGTTTCAAATATGGAGGAGCAAAGAGAGTTTCGTACAATCTTAAATTACCTTAAGAGTACTCTCTCTAAATCTTTATATTATGATACATATGGATTGAACTCAGCACAAGAGATATGGGATTGTCTCAATCTTACTCACAATGAAGGGCTTGAATCCAGGAAAGATTAACTCAGGAAGAAATTACAGTCTATTAAAAAGGGAAATTCTACTATTTCTGAGTATTTAAGAGAGACTAAACAACTTTCAGACTCTCTTATATCTGTTCATGATAGAATCAGTGATTCAGACTTGGTCAGAATTGCTATTCAGGGTCTCAGCTCGGATTATGATCAATCTATTGTAGCTTTGAGAGCTAATAATGAGCATCTTTCTTTCATTCAACTGAAATCCAGGCTTACACAACATGAACAATAGATTATTTCAAAAGAACATGATCAAGAAGCTTATTATGTAAAAAGAACAATGAATAAACAGTATAACAAGCCATCTCCTTCATATTATAGGAATCAAAATTCTCTAAGAAGGATATTCCTCATCACAAATGCAACAAACTCATCTAGATAATATCAAACACAAGAATCAAACAGCAGATGATTTTGACTTCTCTACTGTTCCTTGTGGTATTTGTAAGAGATGGGGTCATTCTGCTGGTGTTTGCTATTTTAGGTTTATCAAGAATAAACCTCACACCGGTTATCATACTGAGTCTAAAATCGAGCAAGAGAGTCAAGGTCCTGATACAAAAATGGAACCTATTGAGTCTCATTCTTTTCTCTATGAAGAGGAGTCTCTTCTAGAATGCAACAATGCTGTTATATATGATTATGAGTATGAAGATAGTGATGTTGCTGATATTTTTCATGAATGCCACACTGCTATATGTGTTGATGATGAAGATATATTTCTAGATTGTATCCCATACAGTAAACATGATCCTATTATGCATGAAGAGTGTCATGTTCTTACTATATCACATAATTCAGACACAAAGGATCAGGCTTGGTTGGTACAAATCTTACTTCTATTCAGCCATATAATGGTACAGAAGCTGTAATGGTGGGCAATGGTAAGCTTCTTTCTATCTCTAGTATTGGAAATTCTCAGTTATCAACATCTAGCCATGATTTTACTCTGAATAAAGTCCTTTGTGTTCCTACTTTAAAAAGAAACTTGTTATCTATTTTTAAGTTCACAAAAGAGAATTCATGTTCAGTTGAATTCTTACCATGGGGATACAATATTAAGGACATTTGGTCTCACAAGGTTTTAGCAGAGGGTCCTGTTAGGAACAACTTATACCCCATAGAGGTTCATTTAAACAATTTACATACTGATAATGCTCATATGGCTTATACTGTTATTAGTTTTGACATTTGGCATGCAAGACTAGGTCATTCTCATAGTGGGGTACTTAAGTAATTACATAAGGAAAATAAGATTGTTGTTTCTACTGCTACAAATAAGTTTTTCTGTAAATCATGTGAATTGGGTAAAAGTAAATGCCAACCTTTTGAAAATTCATCATCAACAACCAATACACCTTTATATTTGGTTCATTGTGACATTTGGGGACCAGCCCCTGTGTGTACTCCAAATGGAGCAAAATATTACATTCTTTTCTTAAATGAGTTTAGTAAATATAGCTGGATATATCATATGAAACCCAGATCAGACAGTATCAAGTGTTTCATTCATTTCAAGGCAACATGTGAGAATCTTCTCAAGACAAAGATTATCTATTTCCAATCTGATGGAGCACCTGAACTTAAGAAAGGTGATTTCAGAGAATTTTTGGACTCTAATGGCATTCGATTTAGATGCTCATGCCTTTATACTCCACAGCAAAATGGAAAGGCAGAAAGGAAGCATAGACACATAACTGAACTAGGTAATACTATATCTTTTCATTGTTCATTACCTAAACATTTATGGTTTGATGCCTTTGGTATTGCTGTTTACATTATCAATAGAGTCCCACACCAACTTTACAAGGTCTTTCTCCTTTTGAAACCTTTTTTCATATATCTTCTGATTACACACAACTTAAAGTTTTTGGCTGTGCATGCTACCCTCACCTTGGAGAACTTAGAAAAGATAAGCTCAGTCCCAAGAGTGTTCAGTGTGTATTCTTGGGTTATAGTGCTGAGCATAAAGGTTATAGATGTTATGATCCTGTTTCTAAAAGGATCTATATGTCTAGGCATGTCACTTTTGATGAGAGCAATTTTCTCTATGCTAACATCATTAAGTCCATACCTAGTGGTGATCAACATTCTGGTTCTCAGATATTATTACCTCTGCATCCTCTGGTAACTTCTCAGCCTGTCTCAACTGAATTGGGCACATCTAGTGTTGTCACTAGTCCACCAGCGAATTCAGTCTCTGGGTTGGGCATTGCTAGTGCTAGTACTAGTACACCAGCAACCACAATAGGTTCAGTACATACTGATTTTGTCACCACTAGAGGAAGAAATGGTATTATCAAGCAAAAACAACTCCCATCTGATTTTGTTGCCCATTATTCATCATCTCACCTATTAAATGTTGCTTTCTTATCCATTTTGGAGTTACCCGCTGAACCCACTACTTACAAAGAGGCCTCTAAACACAATGAATGGGTAAAAGCTATGCATGATGAATTTTCAGCACTACAAGATAATGAGACATGGTCTTTAGTGCCTTATAATGATACTATGAACATTCTTGGCTGCAAGTGAGTGTTTAAATTGAAACAGAAATGTGATGGGTCAATAGAAAGATACAACGCAAGACTGGTAGCAAAAGGTTTTCACCAACAAGAGCAGCCTTGTTGGTGAAAACCAGATATTATGCATATAAGAAGGTCAGACCAATCAAACTCTATAGTTTGCCACCTTCTTATATGCATATGGTTTTCAAAAGAGCAGGTCAGACCAATCTATGTTTGTGTTACATAGTAACTCAGATATTATGGTCCTTCTACTCTATGTAGATGACATAATATTAACAAGAAGTTCCGAAACTCAGATCTCTACTCTCAATACTGATTTAAGCAACAAATTCAAGATGAAAGATTTAGGTATATTATCATATTTTCTGGGCATAGAAGTTACTTATGATAAACTTACAAACTCTATGATGTTAACACAAAATAAGTACACATTACAACTTCTCAAGAAAGCAGGGTTATTGGATTCCAAGCCATCTAAACTTCCTGTGTCTAGTGGTCAAAGGGTATCTATTCATGATGGCGATACTCTTCAGAATCCAACTGAATATAAAAGTCTGGTTGGGGTTCTTCAGTATTTGACCTTAACCAGACCAGATATTTCATTTGCAGTAATTTATGCTGCTCAGTTCATGCACAACCCTACTTCAACTCATTTGATACTAGTCAAGAAGATTCTCAGATATTTAAAAGGCTCAGTTGGTTCTAGCATTCGCCTATGTCCTAGTAATCTCACCACACTCACAGCTTATTCAGACTCAGACTGGGCAAGTTGTCCTGACTCCAGGAAGTCTACTACTGGATATTGTATTTTCCTAGGATCGAATATAATCTCTTAGAGTTCGAAGAAACAGGCAACAATAGCCAAATCGTCAAAAGAGACTGAATACAGAGCTTTATCAACAATGGCGACAGAAGTTGTTTGGCTTTCTTACCTGATGGCTGAGCTCCGATGTGCTTTGCAAAAACCCTTCACTCTTTACTGCGACAATATTAGTGCAAAGTATCTTGCCTCCAATCCGGTTTTTCACGCAAGAATGAAGCACATCGGGGTTGATTTTCATTATGTTAGTGGTTTGGTTTCAGATGGATTAGTTATTGTTCATCACGTTCCAACTCAAGATCAAATGCCGACATTTTCACAAAGGGACTAGCTTTCGATCTGTTTCAGAAGCTGCAATCCAAACTCATGGCTCATCGTCTCTCTTCTCCATCAGTTTGAGGGGGGCTGTGAGAACTAGGGTTAAGAGAAACAGATGATTGAGCTTTGGTGTGGAATATATTCTTATATACAGTCAACCTTAGTCAACAACCAATGAAGACTACGGTTACGGTCCAAGGCAACAGTCCATGAAGTCTAGGGTGTTGATAGACTTCTATAGCTCAGCCTAGCAAATCCTCGTTTCCTTCTCTTCAGGCACCCATAAGTGTTTAACTACCTGTAACAATAAAAGTTAGTTAGTAAACTAAGTATCTTGATGTCTGTTATTCTAACAGACTTTCACTTCTCTAACTCTACCTATAAATAGAGTTTGTATTTGTTCTTAATGAATTTGATTGAAATAAAAGTAGAATTCATATCAAGGAAAACTAACAGAAAGAATGCGAGAGTCGGAGAAAAATAGGGTTTGGTTATCCATTAGAATTGAAGCAAACAAAATGAAATTTAAAGATCAAGCTTTGATTGTTCGTCGGAATTCAAGCTTGAAATGAGTCCAAGTTATCTGTTACATTTTTTTGAATTGGTTAAGATCTGTAAATAAACTAAAAGAAGAAAAGGTTTGATTTAACAAAAAATAAATAGATTTAGAAAGAAAGAAGGTTTAGTTATCCATTAGAATTGAAGCAAACATAATGAAATTTAAAGATCAAACCTTGATTGTACCATTTGAGGCAGCTAACTGGAGGTTAGTTTGACTTCCTTCATTGATTTCCATCCCATGCAGAGGGAGAGGTAGTACTCTTCAAAATAAGAAAGAAGAAGACAATATGAGAAATGTTAGACAAATAAAGACGAGAAAGTCCTTAGCAATTCATTACATCATACCCTTTGAGGTATCAAAAAGTTAGAATATGGTAGATAAGGCTCAAGTATAATAAGATAGATGAGAAGATCCAACAATAACAAACAACAAAATCAAATTTAAAAATTAAACATTGATACTTCACTACTTATAACTAAAAGGATATTGGCCTTTTATGATTCATAGACTTAGGAACTCGCAGCTACCCATGATTTAAACAAGAAACCCAAGAATAAAAAAGTCCGCAAAAAATTAAAGAAAGAGAAAATGGCTTGGATAAAACAACAGTATAGAATAGACTAAATGAATACAAACATTAACACCTGTTGGCAAATATAACATAGTACAAATACCAAAAATCTAAAGCTACTCCAATGCTTTTACAACTTTAACGTCGTTATAGTGACATATCAGAGTGTACAAGTCAAATGTAATGGTTCAATCTAATTAATAAATATAACCATCAATTAGTATCTAATTAATAAATATAATTATCAATCAATATCTAATTAATAAATATCAATATCAATAATTATCTAATTAATAAATAATTACAAATTAGTATCTAATTAATAAATAATTCTATTTATCAATTAGTATCCAATTAGTAAATAATATTCTTACTCAATATTTAAATCAATAAATAATATAATTTAATCAAATTACTTAGTATTCTGATTAATAAAATAACATTATATTTGGTTTATATATAACCATTTATATAAACCAAATAGAACGTTATAAAGTGATAAATTTATATAAATAAAATAACATTATATTTGGTTTAATTACATCGACTTTTATGTCCCATATATCACACTTGTATTTCAATTAATAAAAAATTTTATAAACTAATATTATAATTAACAAATATATTATTAATTGACATTTAGATGTCGCTACTTTACTCCTTTTGCCAATTGTGGCTAGTTGTTGGTGATACGAGTTATCTCTTGTTGCCAACTGTTCTTGTACCATTGAACTTATTTATCTCTTAAAAAATGTATTTGGTAGTATAGTTAAAATTCTAACTTAATTTAAAGACATTAAGTCAAACTACTTACTGTTATGAAGCGTAGTAGAGGTGGATAGGCACTTATCAATTATAATTATTTATCAATCAATATTTAATTAATAAATATCATTATCAATAAGTATCTAATTAATAAATATAATTATCAATTAGTATCTAATTAATAAATAATTATAATTATCAATTAGTTACCAATTAATAAATAATATTGTTACTCAATATTTAAATTAATAAATAATATAATTTAATTTAATTACTTAATATTCTGATTAATAAAATAACATTGTATTTGGTTTATATATAAACCAAAACCAAATATAACATTATAAACTAAGTAATATATTTTTATTAATAAAATAATATTATATTTGGTTTAATTTCATCGACTTTAAGTCCCATATATCACACTTGTATTCCAATTTATAAACAATTTTATAAACTAATATATAATTAACAAATATATTATTAATTGACATTTAGATGTCGTTACTTTACTTCTTTCGAGTTGAATACATTTGGAGACAAGTCAAATTGTCAAAAGAAATAATCTAAAGAAATAACCTAAGGACGAAAAAAATGTCTAACTTAAAAAAAAACAATTCTAAGGTAATATTGTTTCCCTAGATGCGCAGATAGTAAGGTCATGCTACTTACTGTTCTCAAGCGTAGCAGAAGTAGACAGACTCTTATCAATAATCAAGAACAACATTAAAGGCCTTCAGTAAATTGAATACAGTGATGACAGTAAAGTGTATTGGTTTAGAAAATAGTATATTTGTATTGGAAAATTAAGTATAGTACTTTGTAGAGTAGTAAATTGGGTTAAAGAACAATAGATTGATTATAGGAAAGTATAGTAATTTAGAGAGTACTTTGCAAATGTGCCTCGTTGTTGGTGCTACGAGGCCCCTCTCGTTGGCTATTGTTCTTTTACCATTAAATTTATTTATATTCTTCTTTTGAAAAGTTATATTTGGTGGTATAATTAAAATTCTAACTTAGTTTCACCATTTTTTGTGTTGTAATGTGCGAAGGTCTCTCGAAAAAGTTTGGAGGAAATAAGGTAAATATTACAAAAGTTATAACTCAATTAAAGACAGTAAGGTCAAGCTACTTACTGTCCTCAAGCGCAGGGCCGCCCCTGACTTTTGTGAGGCCCGAAGCGGATTTACCTATTTGTGGCCCTATACTTTATATATATACTGCAAAATTACATCGGCCAAAAGCTTTTTTTTTTATTAAAGATCGACCAATTATTTAACATGAATTTTTATATAAGTTTGGATGGATTTGCAGAAGTCATGTACACGCAAGATTTACACACACTTGCCCACATTACTCATAGTTGCATAGTTTGATATGTAGTTGAAGTTTGGAAAGTTTTCACATGATTTTCAATCAATACCAGTCGAAAAATCGACTCAATTTCTTGTATATATATATATATATATATTGATTAAACTTGTATTATAAATCCTACTTAATAAATTCTTAAGAGCCTCGTCAGATTATATTCATTCAAATCAGTATTCTCTACTGAAAAAAATTGAATTTACAGTCTTCCGTACTGACTTAAATGTTAAGAGCCTCCCTCGTTAAGAATTTGTCCATAAATTCCCAAGATTTAAAGAAATAGGGTGGAGGAGAGAGACATAAATCGGAGATGGAGAAGAGATAAAAAGAGAGAGGTGAGAGCGATGTGTGTTCATGAGACTTACATACAAATGGTCGACTTATACTTCTCTACAGCGCGAGCCATTTTTTAGACATTAACATAGTTTAGAATATAGAAAGATTAATGAGGAAAATACTTTGAAAAGAAACAGTAACATGAAAAGAAAACAGCTAATTGGATGAAATTGTACTAAATATGAGTATTAGATAACATATGGGGCAAATCGTATAGTTAGCTACATTTTGGGGCCAAATTGTAATTAACCATCCCACAAAGGAATGGCAACACCCTCGTGAAACTCAAAGGCTGGAAGGTGGGTCCTTGTCTGAGTTGGTAACAATGGGCTTTAGTTAAGTAAATTTTTTACTGACACCCCTCCTTTCTTAAGGTAGAACATTAAAATGTGGCCCCCGAAATTTTGTGGCCCAAAGCGAGGCTTTGCTCGCTTTGGGCCAGGGCCGGCCTTGCCAAGCGTAACAGAGGTAGATAAGCACTTATCAATAATCAAGAACAACATTAAAAGCCTTCAGTAAATTGAATATGACAATAAAGTGTATTGGTTTTGAAAACAATATATTTGTATTAAAAAGTATAGTACTTTGCAAATTAGTATATTGGTTCAGAGAACAATAAATTGATTTTAGGAAAGTATAATAATTTAAAAAGTAGTATATTGGTTTAAATAACAATATATTTGTTTTTGAAAAGTATAGTACTTTAAAAAATAATATATTATTTTTAAAGAAGTATTATGCTATACTTAATAGACTTTACGAAAATACGATGGTAAAATAAATAACTTATTGCTTAAAATTTGTCTACGACATTTGAAAGTTGAGTATGTAAAACAAAATTACTTTATAAATTTGTATTATTATGAAATTCTAATATATTGTGTACTTTTATTTGATTGTTGATTAGTTTTTTTTTTTTTTGAAAACAACCATTAATAACAAAACACGATTACAAAGTTAGACCCATCCAAACAATAACAAAAAAAAAAAAAAAACAGGGGTTACACTGTAATCACTTTAACAACAGAGGGCTAAAAACTAATAATAACTAGTGGAGGGGTAAAAGCGAAGCAGCCAAATCATGGGCGTCCTTATTCTGAACCCTAGGGCAGTAAAGGAGTTCCAGCTGTCGCCCATTAATCCTCTCACGAGGTCTTTCAATCTTGTCCGTTAATCTCCAAGGAGGGACCAAATCCACGTCTCTAATTAATTCGAGTAAAACCCTAGCGTCCAACCCTAACGTCCCCTTCTACAATATAAGAAGAGAGACTCATTTCTTCAGCTAGGATTATACCCAACTCCATGGCCGCGATCTCACTATACATAGGAGAAATCGACTCGATCAAGCTTGCTCTTGAGTTAAGCATTTCTCCATTAGAGTTTCTCACTACTGCTGCACATGAAGCAGATGTTGCCCTAAAAGCACCATCGAAGTTTATTTTAAGTCTACCTTCCGGCGGTGGGTACCAAAGTCATTCCTGCACCGAGTGGTTAGTATTCAAAGTAGAAGTGGAAGGAGAAACGTACCTTAGGGATTCTGTTACAGTCCACCAACATCTCTGCAGATTCGGGGTTTTATTTTGGAATTGTTTTTCATTCCTTACCTTCCACCAATTCCACAACAGATAAGTTATCTTATACCAATATTTATGTCTACTGTCTTTATCCTTAAGAATGTTAGAAAGATTTCTAATAGGATCTGTTCTAATTTCATTTAGATCTGTAATACTTGCTATATGAATCAGTTGACCAAACAAAGGGCATTCACCGAATAAATGTTCAATACTTTCCAGATTGTCCGAGTTACACATCTTGCATGTTTGATCTATTTGAGGGATTCTGATCCCAATGTTAGTAAGTGTAGGTAGTCCTTTATGAATTAACTTCCATACAAAATTTTGTATTTTAGGTTGCATTTGATTCATCTTCCAAAATTGAGACCAAGGAAATTCATGTGCTTCTGTAGATAGAACTGGATTTGTCTTTATTTCTGTGTATAAGATTTTGCAGAGAACTTCCCACTTTCTATAGGGCACCAAATCAGTTTATCACCTGGATAATTAGAATAAATAGGTATGTTAAGAATATTGTTGGCTTCTATTTCATTGAAATGCCTTCTTATAAGAGCTGAGTCCCATTCATGAGTATCCTGTATAATCAGTTGAGATACATATATGATATTATAAGGTAAAGTATGATTATTCGAAGGGATGTTATCAATCATATTAGGTATCCAAGGATCATTTCTGATATTAATCGAACTACCATTAGCCACCTGATAAATAATATTTTTCTTGATAGTATCTTTAGTTTGATTAATGGCTTTCCAAAAGTTGGATGATCTAGCAGTAGGTCTATATGTCCAAAAGGATTCATTCTTAAGATATTTAGCATGAATAAGCCTAACCCATACCTCATTTGGATTAGTGAGAAACTTCCAGGTCATTTTTGCAATTAGGGATTGATTAACCTCATTAATAGTCCTAATACCTAATTCTCCTTTGTGTTTGGGACTGGCTATAATATCCCAATTAATAAAATGAAGCTTCCTTTCTGTAACATCATGTCCCCACCAGAAACATCTCTCAATTTTATCAAGGTGATTAGTTACTCCTTTCGGCATAACTTGGTAGCTGCAATTGTAAGTACAAAAAAAAGCCAAAATAGATTTAATTAATGTGGTCCTCCCTGCCTGAGATATGTATTTTTGCTTCCACCCTGATAAAGAGTTCTGGAATTTATCTATTAGCCACTTATAACTATCTATTCTATTGTCTTTTTTGAGTACACGGGCTCCTAGATATTTCTCTCTATCCGTCATTAGAGGTGCGTGAAGCTTGTGGACAAATTGCATAGTTACATTGGTGGGAACTCCTCTGCTGAAATACAAGGAAGATTTAGAGTAATTTACCTGTTGTCCAGAGAAGCTGCCATAATGTTCCATAATCCGAATAACAGTATCTAGATTTTCAATAGTAGCTTCACCAAATATGATAAGATCATCAGCAAAAAGTAAATGTGTAATAGTAGGAGCTGACTGATTGATCTTATAGCCTGTAAATGTACCTTGATTTTCATAATGATTAAACAGGAGGGAGAGAGATTGTGAGGATAATATAAATAGATAGGGCGACAACGGACAACCCTGTCTAAGGCCTCTAGTGGCCCGAAAGTCCCCAATAGTAGTACCATTTATCTGAATATTGAATCTCGCAGTCGTAATACACGACATAATGATATTTAGAATCCGACCATTTAACCCTGTTGCCTTAAGTACTAGTTCAAGAAAATCCCAACTTACTCTATCATAGGCTTTTGCCATGTCCATTTTAAGTGAGAAAAAACCTTTCTTAGCTTTTGACCCACGCATCGAATGGAGAAGTTCCTTAGTGATAATAATATTATCCATAATTTGTCTGTTTGGCACAAATGCGTTCTGAGTCCACATAATACCTTCCTCTAGATAGGGTCTGATTCTATTGGCTATAATTTTAGTGATGAATTTATGGACCGAATAGCAAAGGGATATCGGTCTATACTCCGAGGCTGTACTCGGATTCCTCGTTTTAGGAATTAAGGCAATAGTAGTAAAATTTAAATGAGGATCGATCAAACCTGTTGAGAATGTTGATTGAATATATTCAATGAGATCATGACTAATAGCGTCCCAATTATGTTGAAAAAAGAAGCAAGGTAAGCCATCTGGTCCCGGACTTTTGATCGAGCCCATTTCCATTACTACTGTTTTAATTTCCTCAGTCGAAGGGATCCTTGAGATATCAGCCAGTTGTTCGACCGAGAATACCTTATATGCATTAATTACTTCGGCCGACGGTTCTTCGTTTTAGTCAATCTCGATAATAATTCCCCAAAATTAGTGTGAATAGAAAAATCTGGAATAACTTCAGTGTTCTTGGATATCATGTCAGACTGGTTTAGGTTATTAGTCTCACTAATCAATGATTTCTCTGGACCAAAAGAATCAAGGTCCTTAGTTTTATTTCTAGCATTAAAAGGCACTTTAAAATCCTCATTGTAAGAAGGAGTCATTGCTTTAGTCACTTTGAAGCGCTGTTCTTCGGAAATATTCTGTTTTAATAAATCATTTAAGGCTAACATCGTTGGACAAAATTTAATAGTATGTCCAGTTAATCCACAAGAGATACAAAATCTAGGTAATTTCTCAACCTTAAGAGGGATAGCCACTATTTTGGTGTTAGAGAGTTTTAGATAAACTCGTTGAGGGATTGCCTGTTTAAGACTCAATTCTATACGGACTCTGGCAAACACACACCATTTAATCGCCTCCTCAGAGGTAGTAGGAATAAAGTTTCCCAACGGTGCTGCTAACCTATTCACTATAGTACTATTGAGATGACTTGGCGACAAACCGTGCATTTGGACCCAGAACCATGCTGAATCAAACGTTTGATCTCCCGGCGTAACATCATGAGTACATTTCTTCAAGATGATCAATTCATCTTGGATAACCCAAGGGGAACTGTCAAAAGCCAGATCCAATTCTATAGCCGTGAGAAACTTGATTAAGAAAGTGTTATCTTTTATCTCGGATACATTAAATCTATTTGGTCCATGAATGACCCTAGATAATCTCGATAATGCCTGATTAATGTCAATTTTCCTGTCACTCTGAAACCAAACCACTCCGTGTTTGACAATTTCCATCTCCCAGGGAGGCAGATCTTCCACATCAACCAGAATAGGAGGTTGTTCCTCCGTAGTTAACGCGGCAAATTTCTGAATAAACTGGTTACTTGGTTCTGCCATTGAAATGAGAATTCCGAAATGCAAAGTTAAGGGTTGAAATGTTGAAATAAGATCACGAAAAGAGGATAAAGAAACAGAGAAACTCCCAAAGAGTGACCAAAAAATGGAATTCCCGGCTTAAATCAGCTTGAATTCGAGAAAAACGAAATTCAAAACCCCGCTAACTGCCAGTAACCGTGTCAAAAAGGGGAAAAAACTGAATAACTGCTCTAATAAAACTAATTGCACCACCAAAACTGGTGTAAACCGATGACTCTAATAACCGTCTCCGCCCGGGAGCAATTCTTGCTTTTTAAATTACCGAAAAACCGATTGTTGATTAGTTAAATGAGCTATTATCGCTCTACTTTTTATATATAAAGAAACTTTAAATATATTTAAACAACTCTTTAAAAACATTAACTGAAACAAAAAATAAAAAAGTAAAATGTTTCTTGCATGCATAATTGGATTGCATTAAAAAATTAATTCATAAAATATTATGCAATTTATAGAGAGTTAAAGGACAATCTTGAAATCGAATAAAAAAGCTAGAAATATAATGGTCTTCAAATGAATTATAGCTTGAAGTTTAAAGAGACGAAAATCTTTTCGAAAATTGTAGTGGTTGTATGTTAATTTCATAGCCAAGAAAAAGAGAAAATAAACAAAAATATTTGGTAAAAAAAACCCTTATAAAAGAAGAGGGGTTGGGCCATTGGTCCAAAAAGGGGGGCAAAATGAAAATTTCATCCAAAGTTGCCTAAAAATGAAAGGGAGGTCCAATGTGTCAGTTTGGGGGTCAAAATTACGTAAAGGGCCCTTAGAAAATAAAGTATTTACCGTTCATGTCATCGAAAATTCTCGGGAAACGATTTTTTTTCTGAAAAATAATCTGACAACCCGTCCATCAGAATATGTACTGTTCACAAAATTATGGAACAGCCACCGAAAAATTTCCGGGAAACGAAATTTTTTTCGGGAAATTATTTTATTTACTGAAAATTTTTTTCTGTACTAGACATTTTTGCTGGGCGGGAATTTGAAATTTCGTAAAAAAATTTGAAAATTTGGGCGGGAATTTGAAATTTCGTTTGAAAATTTCAAAACTTCGAAAAAAAAATTTGTGACCGGGAAATTATTTTATTTACTGGAAATTTTTTTCTGTACTAGACACTTTTGCTGGGCGGGGAATTTAAAATTTTCAAAAAAAATATAAAATTTGCCCGGGAATTTGAAATTTCGTTTGAAAATTTCGAAAATTTAAAAATTTCGAAAATTTAAAAATTTCGAAAATTTAAAAATTTCGAAAATTTAAAAATTTCGAAAATTCGAAAATTTCGAAAAAAAAGATTTCGTTTGAAAATTTCAAAAAAAAATTGAAAATTGAAATTTTTTTGTGTACGGGAAATTATTTTATTTACCGGGAAGAGATGGATTGCTGGGCGGGAATTTGAAATTTCGTTTGAAAATTTCAACTTTGAATTTTTCGTGTACTGGTAAATTATTTTATTTACCAGACATTTTTTTTTTCAGGAAAACGTCAGCATGTCCCGTCCAAGGGCAAGAGGGGAATAAAAAAAAAAACTGACATTTGGACCTGCAACTAATTTTTGGGCAAGAGTGGATTTTTTTTGGGTTTACCCCCCACTTTTTGGACCCCTGGCTCAAAAATCCATAAAAGAACTACATGTGTAATTCAGCTGATTCCAATTATACGTTTTGTGGGTGTATGTGATTGTGGAGGTTAAAAGGTGATATTGGGGGTTAAAGGGCGAAGAAAGTCATTTGGAAGATTAATAAGTGAAGAAATTGGTTTTCATAAATAATGGGTGATCTTACGCGTGAGCAAACACAAACAAATTAGACTTAAATGAGCGGTGGACTTAAGAGAATGTTGGGCTTGAATGGGTTTGGGCTTAAATTAATAACTTAACATTTAATGTCTTTTGGTTTAAAGGCACTTTCACATAGAAATTCACATTTAGGCCATGAGGGCATGTGCCCCCACAAGCCCTACGTGGGCTCGCCCCTGGCTGCTAGAAAAATACGAAAATGCTACGCAACCCAATTTTGTTGAACCAGTTGGTAGACAAGCAGAAGTTGAAATGAAGAGAGTTGAAAAATGCCATTAAAAAGTCTGACACTAATTTTGACCATTCAAAATCCAAATTAGACCATTGTTATATGCTGATAATATAACATTAAATTCAAGTCTATGACATTCAAACATCGTGTCCCACATTCGACTTAAGCTGTCAATTTGCACAAAGAAATGCATTTATCATCGGTGATTCTGTGAACGACTTAACAAAATCTTCAACCTTTGATATTACATGTGTGTATTAAGCAAAGAACAACGATCATAGTTAAAGAAGAATCATACCCTCTGATTAACTCTTCAAGTTGTGGTTGAAGTACCATGTCTCTTAACTCCTCGATTCTCTTTGATATAGTGTTGATCCTGTGAATTCCAACTTTAATTCTGAATGTAAATCTTTGTCATTTGCATGAGTTTCATCAATATTGTGACGATTTTCCGACTTAGATCTTGTTGTCGAAGCCGTTCACTCTTTATGTCATACTCCATTCTAGTACTCCCACTAGCCTGGAATCAAGCATATTCATAAGGCACATAATTTACTGTTGCTATATAAATTCAAATACACATAGTTTTAGACAAACACATTAACCTTTCCTCCACTAAAAAAAGAAGAAGAATATTGCATAGAAGATCAAACAACATGCACATTAATCAGAAAATCCCCAAGAAAATAAAGAAGATTTGTTGGTTAAATGAAAGATAGGGGATGACATATTAGAGGAAGTAGTCGTATAAAAGGTAGACATTTAGTTTGGATGGTGTGAGAATCAAGAAATAAAAATACATGGGAGGAAATAATGGATACTTTGTAACTAACTATCTAATTACGTGATGCATAAAGGGAGGTTTAAAATACTGAATTTTCAATTAACTTAAACCATTGGATCAAAATTTATTCTAGAGATTTAGTGGCCAAGATTTATGTTCACCACTTATGACATGGCATCCAAAACCTAGTTGATTTGTTATATCATAATAATTTTACACCCAACAAACTACAACAACACAGTTAGAAGTTATCAAAAAACTCAAGTTGATAGGTGAAATGTTAATATATCCAATGGCTCTCGGGCTGAGGGATCCTCTTTTCTTGGTGGCACCACCTTCTTTCACTTTTAGGGTTTCAGTTATAGACGGTTTTGGGCAGTTCTAAGCGGTTCTCCGCCATGGAACACGCTGTTTCATCTCTTTAACCTCTTTCTCCCCCCTTAATTTGCTATTTAGTAGCCTTAATCCTTGAGATCCAGTCTCCTTTTATCCTTTATCTTCTTCTCCCTCCGTTCCTTCCCTCGTCACATCATGACAAATGATCATTCAGAGATCCGTCGCCAATTTGAGGCTTTGACGGTGGACGATCCTCCCATTCCCACCATAGATACCACAGACTCTTCTTCTTCTGTGGAACCACCCAAAAATGGTTTGCTCAAGTTCTTTAGTGCTAGGAAAATGGAAATCGGTCAGGCGATGCTTCGAATTACCAAAGTCCTTCATGGACCAAACAAGTTTACTCTTACCGAAGTTTCTGACAATATATTCCTGATTCGTTTTGCTACTTCCGGTGAACTTAGTCTGGCCATTGATAGTTCCCCTTGGGTCATTGCTGAAGACCTCGTTGTCATTCAATTATGTAACCCGGATCTTGCCCCTACGGATCATTCTTTTGACTTCGCTTGGTTCTGGATCCAACTCCATGGTCTTCCTTTAGGCTACTTAAACTCTACCACTGTTAATAAATTAGCGGCCACATTAGGTAACATTGAACCGACTACAGAAGAAGACGCACTTAAATGGAGCGTCTATGGTAGAATCCGAGTGGAACTTAGTCTGACCAATCGATTACCTAACCGGGTCAACCTTAATATCTCTAATTACAAACTTATTTCAGTGGAAATTAGAATAGAGAAACTACCCAGATTTTGTTCTTCGTGCGGATTAATAGGACATTCTGTCAAATTTTGTCCTGTTATTCTTCATATAGGAGACCTTCTTAAAATGAATATCACTCAGGAACAAAACCTCTTACTAACTAGGGCTATGCATCCTCGGTATAGTGAAGCTTTTCGTGTCCCTTTTAACTCCAGGGGATTGGCCAGAGAACAAGAATCATTCACCCTCTACGATAATCCCTCAAACAGGGGAATACTGGGTTCTGGTCCGAATGAAGCCAAAACTAACTTAAGTGTCAACACTTTTTCTGACAATTTCGGTGAATTACTTGATATTCTTAAACAGGCTAAAAGATCCAGAACAGAGGAAGGGTCGACATCCACAATTATACACCCGAATAATTCTATTATTCCACAGTCAGAGGATAGCCGACGTCGCCCGGCAAAAAGGCCAGCAACTTATTTATCTGAAGACGACAACACCACAAGGGTCACGACAACCCAAATGCCGATGGAGCAATGAATTTTCTTGGCTGGAATTGTCGGGGTCTTCGGAACGACCCGACAAAAGAAACCCTCAAAGCGTTCCTTAACTCTACTCATCCCTCTTTTGTGTTCCTTTCTGAAACTCGTATTTCTTCCTCTGATAATGTTCCGTCTTTTTGTTATGTAGATCTTAGTCATTCGTATTTAGTTCCCGCTATTGGCCGAAGTGGCGGCCTGTTGATTTATTGGGCAGATAATATTAATGTTAATATTAATTTTTCCTCTTGTAATTTAATTCACTGTACGATTACCACTATTTCAGACCCTGCACCTTGGGACCTTTTCTGCATTTATGGTCCTCCTAGGTTACAAGATAGAGCCTCCTTCTGGTCTGATCTGACTTCTCGCATCCATAACATTACGAACCCTATATGTTGTTTTGGAGACTTCAACACTATTAGTTCTCATACAGAAAAGTGGGGGGGAAATAGTAATGTACCCTTTTTGGCCAGATTTAATAATTTCATGAATAACGCTGGTTTGATCGACTTAGGTTTCCATGGGCCTGGGTTTACTTGGACAAACAATAGAGCTCTACATCATCTAACTAGGGAACGCCTCAATAGAGCCATTTGCAATGTCAATTGGCTCCTAAAATTCCCTAATGCAGGCCTTTTTCATTTACCTAGATATAATAGTGATCATGCCCCTATTCTTCTTAGATTACAAACCCAGTCTAAAGTTCATGACACTATTGCTAAGTATGAAATTTACTGGTCTTCCCATCCTAATTTTAAAGACACTTTCAAGCAAAAATGGGATGGCACTTCTGGCCCTTTTCACTCTAAAGCTACTCAAGTTAAATCCTCCCTTCATGACTGGAGCAAACAAACGTTTGGGGTCATTCATAATAGACTGAAAATTCTTAAATATCGTCTTACTCACATACAATCTTGTATTCCTGACTCTAATACACTTGATATTGAATCCAATCTACAGGAGCAGATTATGCATTTAGAAGAAATTCAACGGGTTAAGGCGGAACAACGATCTAAACTGAAATGGGCCTTGAATGGGGATCGTAATACCAAGGCTTTTCACCTATCAATGACTCAAAGACGAATTAAGAATCGTATCGTCCAGTTACTCAACCAATCGGGGCAACAACTAACAACGGTAGAGGAGATTTCCCAAGAATTGGTAGCTCATTTTCAGAACTTATTTCAATCAGAATTGGTGGGTCCCATTCCAGAAGATATATTACGAACTCATCGGGCAATCACTACTGAAAATCTGGAATCCATCTCAAGGCAACCAACTGCAGAGGAAATAAAAGAGGTTGTTATGAATATGGGATCATCTAAAAGTCCTGGACCAGATGGTATACCATGCCACTTCTACCAACACAATTGGGAAGTACTGGGAGCAGATCTGGTAAGTTTCATCCAATCGGTTTTCGAGACAGGTACTTTTGATCCCTCCCTCAATCATACTACCCTAGCTCTTATTCCCAAAGTTCGATCGCCGAGTAAAGCCTCAGATTTCCGGCCGATTGCCTTGTGTAATACGGTTTATAAGTTCATCACGAAAATCATCGCTAACCGTATTCGACCCTATCTTGAGAATTGCATCAGTTGGACCCAAAATGCTTTTGTACCAGATCGCCAAATTTTAGATAACATTATCATTACACAAGAACTATTGCACTCTATGCATATTTCCAAAGCAAAAAAAGGGGGTTTGCGTTAAAGATGGACAAGGCCAAAGCTTATGATCGAGTGAATTGGTCTTTTCTGGAAACCATTCTTTCGGCCACGGGCATACAAGGCCTTATACTAGGCCTTATCATGCATTGTGTTAATTCTGTTAGTCTAAATATTCAAGTTGTCAACAATTGGTAGCCCAAGTGGT
Source organism: Eschscholzia californica subsp. californica (assembly GCA_002897215.1). Taxonomy (NCBI): domain Eukaryota; kingdom Viridiplantae; phylum Streptophyta; class Magnoliopsida; order Ranunculales; family Papaveraceae; genus Eschscholzia; species Eschscholzia californica. The sequence continues at coordinate 9,984 of BEHA01001193.1, read as the reverse complement.
TCCAAGGTGTTGACATAAACTCTAGAAATCCCTGGAGGTCTCAGGTTCGAATCCCAGAGAAGGTGGAATCTTTGGTTATTTGATTTGAGATTATTAGGGTGTAAATAATGTAGTTGGGCTTTAGGCCATTTCATGTTGGGCTATAGGCCCGGTTCTTGTTTCAGTTTGAGTGGGCAGTTATTGAGCGTATCACATCTTTGATGCATCAATGCCAAATGTAACGATATACGTAGATCGTAGTCGACTTCCAAAAAAAAAAAAAATTCTGTTAGTCTAAATATTCAAGTTAATGGCAGCCTTCATGGTAATATTAAGCCATCTAGAGGATTAAGACAAGCGTGCCCCCTATCACCCTACTTCTTCATCCTCATGGCGCAATCTCTATCACTACTGATTTCTTACTATGAGTCACAGGGTACTTATACAGGATACAAAATCAACAACAATTGTCCTCGCATATCTCATCTCCTATTTGCAGACGATCTCATTCTCATTGGGAATGCTACGGCAGGAAACCTACAAGGAATTCAAAATATCATTAAGGACTACTCAATCTTCTCGGGTCAGGCAGTAAATCTGGAAAAATCCTCCTTGTATTTTGGGACTGGTGTTCCTCTTGATATGATTCAAATGTATACTCAGCAATTATCGGCTCCAGTCATGACTGATAGTGCGAAATATTTAGGATCATTGATCCTAAAACCTGGCAACAGAATACAAAGTTACAATTGGCTATTTGAAAAATTCAATAAAATGTTAGCAGGATGGAAGAATAAACTGGTATCCCAAGCAGGTAGAACAACCCTCATCAAATCAATCTTAGGATCCTATTGCACCTATCCATTCAGCCTTCAAAAAATCCCCAAAACAG
>BEHA01001181.1:314757-325899 GCA_002897215.1 Eschscholzia californica subsp. californica | reverse complement strand
GGGGGGGGGGGGGGGGGGGGTCCATGTAAGCTACGTCGATGCCTCACGCCCTAAACTGGGGAGGCAGAAGAGCATCGCAGGCTTACCGACTCAATCCCGGAATATCCCTAAAATATCTCAGCCAGTTAAAGATCTTTAGTATTTAAGCAAGCTTGGACTTCAAGAGTCTCAAAGGACAAAATATCTCCCCGAAGATCTATCACCTAGGCAGGATATCTACGAAGTATCCTTGAACATGGGGACTTCTATTTATCCTATATCCAAGATAAACTCTAAAGGGACCCCTAACTACGAACTGTAGGAGGCCTAATTCAGTCGGTAAAAGGGCCCCCCATCGTCTCTCACAAGACAGGTTCACTTCCACTAAGTAATTCATACCGCCCCTCAAAAGGTTCAATCAATATTCAATTTTTTAATGCATGGAGCAATCTGATTGGCTTTAGCGTTGGAGCGGTTTCCGTACCCTTTGCAGGTTTTTCCTCCACCCACGTTTCGAGGAGCTGAAGCTCGGAGCACGAGCAATGAGCAGGAAGAAAGCATTTATCGACCAAACAGAATATTCGATCATAACGAACGTTATCATGCATCAAGTCTCGGTTTTTTGGTGATTTAACGAAAAACAATTTTTTGACATCAGCACATATGAAATCTGTTTTGAACGAACTATAACTTGATGCAAGCCCTTGACGAGATGAACGCAAAGGGTATGTTCCTCGAGTTATTTCAACGATCGAACCTTGTCAAAATTACAAAACACAGTCCAGATGAAAGTGTAGGTTTCGACGTCAACAACATATTTCAAAATGTTTATTTATTTTTTTGTCATTTTTCATACCAATATTGAGCTAATTTTAGTAATAGAAATCTAGAGATAAGTTTAAATAGTTCAATATATATATATATAACACAATCAAATATTACACGCACCACTAAAACATAGTCTAACACAATCGATGAATAGCAAGGTCACATATTTAGGTTGGCTCATACATAAGGGCGTTAGCCAAAAGGGATCTACCGCGTCCGTAGGACGCGGTGGACACCTAGTTGTTAAGGAAATGTATAACCGGCATTAGGATTATGAAAAAGAATTAATTTAATTTAATTTAAAAAATTAGTACGAATGTTAATAAGAAAGGGTATTAAAGGCACTATTAACTTTGATATGAAATAGAAATCAGATAATTACAGCCATTCAAACTTCATGGATATTACAACAAACAGAAAGCAAAGAAGAGATAGGTATACATTTTTTTAGACTAATTGGAATTAAAGTTATCAGAGTACACTCAACTTTGATAAGAAATTAGTATGAATGTTAATAAAAAAAAATAACATTCGTACTAAACTATCTTTTATTGATAAAAAAGATAGGTTTTTTTTTGTTTACTTACTTAAACTATTAGTTTTTTAGACTTTAAAAAAATAAAGAAATTAGATTAGATAAGTTAATTTGAATGAGTTCCAGAGAAATAATAATAGATGATAGATGATCAAATAATTAAAACCATTCAAAGTGAAAGAGAAAAGATAATATGGATTGCAAAAAGAAAGAGAAAATAAAGAGAAGATTATATGAATTCTAAACTAAGAAACATGAACATTACAACTTCATGGATATAATACAACGCGTCAGTATAGTAAACAATAACAACCCATCTTCCAAATACTTTTCTTGACTTTGTTGTCAATTGATTGCCATTTCCTGTAAAAACAAAAAAAAATGATACATTATTTAAATATCCAAACCAAAATGATAGAAGGTTAGGGTACACATTCAAATTATCAAGATAAAAAAAGATATGAGAAGCTAAAAAAACTCAACGACCAAGAAAAATATAAATTGATGATGAATGGTAATAATTTTGGAGAGATAACCGTGAGGAAACATAGAGAGAGTGGGTACTTTGTAGTTATATATAGTGAGATAGTAGGAGTAGTTGTTTTCAGAAAGTGGTTATAGCAAATTATTTAATTTTTTCGATAAATTTGATAAAAGATTAGTGGGAGCAGAGAGAAATACGTGGAGAGGGGAGAATTTAATGCATAATTTCTTAAATGCTTATCTAAAAAAGTGGGGGGAGATAATCCTGGTAGAGAATAAATGGAGAGAAAATTGGGAGAGGTGAGAGGTAGTTTGTAACTCCTTATCTAATTAAGTGACACATGGATGGGAAGTTAAATAACTTATTTTCAAGCAATTTGAACCATTAGATCAAGAAACTACACATTATAATCGGACGGACAGGAATATCCGAGAGATAAATCGACGGTCCACCCAGAAAAACACCATTGTGTTTTATATAATAGATATATATCTAAGATAATCAGGAAAGACTAGTTTCCTTGATTAAAACATGGGAACCAATACAATTTAGATTTGGGAAATGCAGTTACATTTTGAAAAACCTTATCTTGTGGTAAAAGTGAGTCTCGAAAGTTAACAATTTTGTTAAAGTGTTTCCTGAACATAACACTCAAATTTAATTAGACTAGGGTATATCCCATGCCCTAAGGCACGACACTTGTATCAATCAAATATTACGAAATTTATTCTTTCTTATTATTTTTATTAGTTATTATTTTTATTAACTAATAAAAATATTATTTTATATTATTTTTATTATTTTATTGAGAAAGAGAGATTTTAATTTCTTTTTTTAACCCTTGAAATTTATGTTGTTTTTTTTTTTTTTTTTTTCTTAAATTGGTTATTTTATTTCTAAGAAGGAAACGATTATTAATTTTTAAATAGGTAAATTTATTTCTACGAAGGACTATACTATATTTTAAATTTTGATAAGGACTTCTAGACAATAATAAAGGGTGTTTGTCCCAGTCATCGCTTTCTCTTCTGTTTTATTATATAGATTTAGATGTGTGAAGAAAAAAGTTTTCCAATCCCATCAATGTGATGTTTCGTAAGAGAGAGAAGGAGCAAATATTGAGTTTGTACGTTATACGGCGGTAGAAGGTAGACAAGGTGGTGGACCGGTGGTGGTGGTGGTGGTGGGCAGTGAAGTGAGTCTTCTCCATATATACATTATGCATGCATCCTAGCTGTGGTCGGTGGGTGCCAACCCCCTAACATATTACCAATATCCCCGGTGGAAGGAAGCTTCATCCTTAACGTGCGCCGGAATAAGAGCAACTCCAGATCTTCGTATCCATTATATTCCCTCTACTCTTCTACCAGCAGATAAGAGTAAGACATCTAATCCGGAAAACACACAAATTCTGCTTCTATTCTGGGGCCTTGACCATTGACCTCACTGTACTTTAGATCTGACTAGCGGGTCATTGGTGGGCTGGCTCTGCCCCCCTCTTAGGATATCTCATCAGACCTACTAAAATTTCTCTTTATTTAATGTAATTTTATAATATGATTTAATCAATGAATTAGAAAGGGTAAACAACAGTGTAATAATGTGCTACTATTTTGATTTTTCATTTAACTACTATTAAGAAATAATATAAAAAATCAAAATAGAACTCTATCTTTTTTTTTTCCTCTTTATCCCACTTAGTACAACAAATTCCATTTCTACTAAGTACTAAGTTTGATAAAAATATGTTTATTTTAAAGTAAGAATACATTGACAAACAATTCTTGTACATCTATTACTTTTTTCAATCATAATGGTTGATTTTGAGACAATAAGAATTAAATGGATAGTACATGGTAAATCTTGGAAACAATAATAAAACAAACTTTATGGTGTCTCAAACAATTTCGAAAAAATTCTTCTAGTTTACAAAGAAAATTCTCTACTAGTTAACTATTTTTATAGACAATACATAGAATTCGACAAGTTGGACAACTTAAATATAGAATATAAAAACTATAATTTTCTTACGAAAGCGTAAGTACTACAAATTACATAAGTTACAGTCGTGCCCCTCCCCATTTGTGATAACTAGAAATTACATTCACATCATAATTCTAATAGAGATGCGTGTATATATTTATATATTTTTCTTTTTTTTGGAATGGTACATTGGAGAGGCCACACTCTATTAAATTTTAGCCCAAAATGTATAACCTATGGATTTTCACTTCTAATGACATCTGAACTGAGATCTCCAGGTAATAGAGTGAACGTCCAACTACTACACCAAGTAGTAGTAGGCATTATCTTCTACTATATTAAAACATGACAGTCGGTTGTTGGATAGATAAATTTGATCGTATGTTATTTTTCAATAGTTTGAAAAAGATCAAATCCAACAAAAGATGATTTCTTAAAAGTGCAATTTATAAAGGGTTGTTTCCCAAATGGCCCCCAATTTTGTGACCAGCTTCCTGCCTAGCCCCCTACTTTAGCAAATATTCTCATATGGCCCCCTTTTTCCGTTATCTTTAACTGTCCGTTACTCTCACTCCTCCACCTCATTTCCTCTCTCTGCCAAGTCACCTAAAACGCCACATCATCATCTTCTCCGGCAGGCCCAATTTCCAGCCGGCGACCTTCAAACCTAAAAAAAAAAATTGTTTCTCTTCTTCTTCCTCTCTCTCTCCTGTTTTCTCTCCTTCTTCTTCCTCTCTCTCTCTCTTCTTCTTCTTCTCTCTCTCTCTCTCTCTCCTTCTTCCTCTCTCTCTCTCTCTCTCCTTCTTCCTCTCTCTCTCTCTCTCTCTCCTTCTTCCTCTCTCTCTCTTCTCACACTCTCTCTCTCTAAAATGGTTGGCAAAGGGGGGAACCCTTCGCCGACCATTTTAGAGAGAGAGTGAGAAGAGAGGGGAAGAGAGAGAGAGAGAGAAGAGAGGGGAAGAGAGAGAGATAGAGAAAGAAGGAGAGAGAAAGAGAGAGGGAAGAAGAAGAAGAGAGAGGAATAAGAAGAGAAAAAAATAGGTTTGAAGGTCGCCGGCCGGAAATTTGGTCAGCCGGCGACCTCTGTCGGAGAAGATGATGATGTGGCATTTTAGGTGACTTGGCAGACAGAGGAAATGAGGTGGAGGAGTGAGAGTAATGGACAGTTAAAAATAACGGAAAAAGGGGGCCATATGGGAATATTTGCTAAAGTAGGGGGTTAGGCAGGAAGCTGGTCACAAAGTTGGGGTCCATTTGACCAGCTTAGAGAGAGAGTGAGAAGAGAGGGGAAGAGAGAGAGAGAGAGAGAGGGAAAGAAGGAGAGAGAGAGAGGGAAAGAAGGAGAGAGAGAGAGGGAAGAAGAAGAAGAGAAAAAAAATAGGTTTGAAGGTCACCGGCCGAAAATTTGGTCGGCCGGCGACCTCTGTCGGAGAAGATGATGATGTGGCATTTTAGGTGACTTGGCAGACAGAGGAAATGAGGTGGAGGAGTGAGAGTTAGGGGTGTTCGTTGGTTCGGTATCCGATATTTTGGTGACATCCGTTACCAAACCACTCATGGTTTGGTTAGTGATTTTTCAAACCGTTACCAAACCGATCAGAGTTTGGTCCGGTTATTAACCAAACCATCATAAGCGGTTTGGATACTACTGGATACCAAACCATCCATAAAACGCAATTTGTTCTCCATGAAAATCGGCGAATCGAGTTACTTTCTTCATACATTGATGTATAAAATGAAGACAACACTCCTGAAAAACCTGGAGAAACAATCAAACTAACATAATGCATCGAAAAAACATTTGAAACATGAAAGACATGTGCAGGTCCCCCGCCGAAATATTACATAGTAGCTAGTAACATTGATGATACATGAATTTAATCTAATACTAGCTATTGTAGTAGTGTTGTTGTTTTATATGGGTAGAAGTTATTCTTATTTATAGCAACTTGATGAAAGATATGTATTTGTATGAAATTATAGAGATATGATAGATGTATTTTAGAAAAAATTATGTAAATATATAATTATATATATTAATTGAACTTGACTGGTTCGGTTTGGTTTTAATGGTTCCTGAAAAGTGCATCCACTTACCGAACCAAACCTGTTGGTTTTTTGAAATCTATAACCGTACCAAACCACTCGTCGTTTGGTTTGGTTTGAAAACCGACTGGACCGGTTTGGATTGGTTTGGTTTGATTGGTTCGGTCTATTTTTGCACACCCCTAGTGAGAGTAATGGACAGTTAAAAATAACAGGAAAAGGGGGTCATATGGGAATATTTGCTAAAGTAGGGGGCTAAGCAGGAAGCTGGTCACAAAGTTGGGGGCCATTTGACAAATAACCCATTTATAAATAATCTTGAAAACAACCAAAGAGTGTTTTAAGGGAAAAAGACTTTCCTTACTCTTAGCAATTCACTTATGTCTGATTTATTTCCTCGTAGATTCAAAACCCGATTCTCCTATTTTTCTTCACGTGTCCACATTTTTCCCTCCATAAACATACACTTGCATGTCTTCTCTTTCTCTTATGTATTTAATTTTGCAATCTAATTTATTGTGTCTGTTCTGTGTGTTTTTTCTCTTTCCGGGTGACGTGGAGCACGTGTGGCTTTTAAGCCTATCGCGGGTGATCCTAGCTCGAATATCCATTTTAAGTTTGTAGTCATCTTACTCAAAATCAATTTATAATAAGTGGAAAAGACTTTGACATTATATTCCTGGTTGCTAGTCCTTCTCTCATGTGGAACTATTCTCATAAAGTTTTACTTCATATTGAAATCATCTATGTCAAGTTTAGGGGTGGGAATGTTGCCCGCGAGCCCGAAACTGCCCTTGGGTACCTGAGCCCAAGACTGGCCACTCGTACCCGCTACTCATTGCGGGTAGATCCCGTCCCGCCCGATGAAATTTGGTGGGCGGCCTCGAGTTAAACCCCTTGCCCGACCTCTCGCCCACACCCGAGTCTGATAGGGCAAGCCTGAAGGGTACTTATATATATCCACCAGTTTGTGATCCATTGGGAAGCCCAAAATAAGAAATCCACTTCAAATCTTCAATAAGACGGAGAGAACGTATGCTGTTAGGTGAGAGATCTCTAAAATATCCCTTATCCGTTAGATCTAGGGTTAATAACTCCACCAATACCCTATTATATATACCCCGTACGTCCCCACTAAACTTCTGCCTATTCCACTTCCCTTTCTGTCGTTTGCTAATCAACTGGTGTTTTTCTTTCTTCCATTTCTTCTTTTTAGTTAATCTTTCTCTCTCTATCCCATTCCTCTCTGAGTCTCTGTTTATCTATCAAGTACTCAATAGGTGAAGCATAGTTAACAAGATAATAGAGTCACGAAGAGAGAAATCGATTGGATTTTCATCTTTTCCTCTCATCTTTCTCTGTTTATCATCTCTTATTGTCATCCAATTTGTAAGATTTTATGTTTTTTGCTTTGTGACGTTCTTGTATCAAACACTTCAATGTTTATATCTCTTGTTTCAAGATCTACTATGGTTCATCTTTTTTAAGATTGTTTCTGCTATGTAAATCAAATACAAATCTATACAAGAACTATAACAAAGACCAAATATAGATCTGTAAACAAGATCTATTATTAAGACTAAATACAATCCTTAACAAATAAAAGACCAAATACAGGCATATATATATATCAGTATTTGATCAATACAAATTATAATATCAACAATCTACTGAAACATGAAAGAAGAAATAAGTTGACTCCATAAACAAACAAATAAAAAGTGATTCAGACTCGGATGTTGAACTATGTCTAATACTCGAACTACCCCGTTGCCCGACAACCCGACTTTCTTTAGCGGGTGTGGATGGGCTTTGAGCAGAAGAAAATTAAAATTATCCGTCCGATCTACTCGACTACCCTAATAGCCAAAGAAAAGATCTACGCAGCCCGCTCGAGTCCTACTCCCAATCAAGTTGTTTCTTTTGATGGTTTTTCTTGCAGAAAATCAAGTAACTTACCAAAAGATATACAGTATATGTTACCATTTAAGTAAGTCAACAGTGGCATATAGTAGCAAAAAAGAAATTCTATTAAACTTCCTAAATTCTTGTAAATTTCTCATTTTAAAAGGGATCTTGTATTTTCTAGGAAGATAAATCCCGTTTTTCTTTTATTAATTTTCCGTACGAAAGTCCACCAGTCAACAGCAAAGAAGTCCTTTCACAAAAAGTACATCTCGTCTTCATATTTTGACTTGACCATCATTTGATGAATGTAGGGGCAATTTGGGTATTATAATTTATACAATTATTTAGTCAAGTACTATCCAGAGTCAGATTAAAAGAACAGCTATACCGTATGGAAGACCGTCCTCCTGAGTTCTATACCAACAGTCTTCAACGCGTACTTCATCAATATTATACAATACAGTACCTAATTGCATATTATTTCGAGCCTTGGTTCAATATAGAATATTAAAATTTGAATATTGAAACAGGGTAATTAAAGTAATTTATCAATTTTAAACAAGTTTGGACTTGTGTAGAGGCACAATATTTAATTTAAGCATCAATAATTTCCATCGGCGGACAGATACGATTCCCTATCTTACTTAGCGGTGCTCAGAGATCGTGATTATATTAATCAAGTTTTATCATTCACCTCAAGGTTCTCTCACTATACGTTTAATAAGAGAGTTCAATGAGACTAATCTGTGAATTAAAGTATCTTAATTTATATTAATAATTAATAGTTATCCTTAATATATTACAATTAAGTCTCATGGAATGATAATATTTTGAAGTGCAATGCTCCTAGATTGAGTAGATTCTCTCAGTGTTAGATTGTGGGACTTTGGATCCCATATTTTGGTTAGAAACTTTTCATAGGAAAAAATCAAAAGGGGTATGAAAATAATAGGCCCCAAAGAAGAAAACCAATGTTAGAAAAGGTTAAAAGTGAAAGCCTATCCCTAAAAGATATCGAAATTAAAAGGTAAAATGTTCATTCCAAAGATAAACATAAATTACAAGTTGAGATAAGAAAATAAATAAACAGAATGTGTAACAACCTTGTATTTAATAACTAGCTCTCAACTTCTTACAACAATGTCCACCACTTTTTGCTGTAGTGGTTTGACATCCCTCTTAAACCCATGAAACCTTAAGATCGAATTTCAGTGAAAGCAGTTAATCACCAGGATTTACCTCATGTAATTTATGTAATAAATAAAATAGATTTAGAAATAGATGAGTTTTCAGACCTCTTAAAAAGGAACTAAAGGTCTTTGTATGACCTCTAGGGTCCAAGATGTCTTAATATGGCGGTTATATTGTTCACCCAAATTCATGATGTATTACATATTATATTCATGGTGTATCAATGTCATCCAAATGTAATGACTCTTGGAGTCCAATGTATAAAAAAAACTTCTTACAATAATAGGTTGCTTTTCTCGATTACCATAAAATTAGATTTGAACCAAGAAACAACAAAAACCAGTAGTGGATCTCTTTCCATCAGAACATTCACCCCAATCAGCATCCGAGAAAGCCAATAAATTGAGTCAATGTAGCATGCTTGATGGTGATACCAAACCCCAGAGAACCCCTCAAGTATCTAAGCATTCTTTTGAAAACTTCCCAACGGAGCTCAGAGGGAGTTTGCATTAATTAGAATACATAATTAGCTGCATATGTGAGGTCAAGTCTAGTAATGGTGAGATATTGAAAACACCAAAGTATTCTTGAAGATTAAACAAAGGAGCACCATCATGTTGAGATAATCTTGTTTCTGAAGTAACATGAGTAATAATAGGTTTACAACGAAGCATATTTGCTCACTTGATTGTTCAGTTATGTACTTAAAACGGTGCAAGGAACAAAAAGTTATTTTTGCATATTGACTTGGCTTCAATACTTGAGAAGTAGCTGAGAGGACCAAGATCTTTCATGGGAAAATTGAAGCTTGAGATCATCAATAAGTGCAGAGACCAAGTCGTGTGATGATCCTGTAAATTATGTTATCCACATACAAAAGGTGAACAAGACTACCTTTGGACCTATGAAGTACAAATATGTACCGCCAATCATGGCCCTGAAATTGGGCAAACTACAAACAGAATGGTAACGTGGTTCGCTCCAATTAGTCATGCCATAGGAAGAGAAAAATGACATGACTAATTGGAGACAACCACATCACCATTTGCCTGTAGTTGGTCTCAATTTTCGAGTCATATAACATTTTTCTTAATTTTACTGGTCAGTCCACCATTTATTCTAAATGCCACGTGATAAGTTATTAGTTCTTTCTTATTTTAATAAGTCAAAGTTCAACTTTTCGCATCGATCGTATCATTTCACTGATTTCAATTTAGCAATTTTTTTTAAACTATAGAAGACCCTTACTCTATTTGTAATTACACTATAGTAAACTGCATCCTCTAAACATTAAACCCGTGATCTCTTTATTTTTTGGATGAGTACCAAACCAACTGAGTTATCAGCCGATATCTAAATTGTGAACCATTCATCTTACCCCAAAGCAACTACTATCGTATAACCAAATAACAGAAATAGAATATCCATAAGAATGCCTTCATAGTCAAATATTAGGTGCATTTGGGTCAATTCGGTCAATTGCAGGAGTTTAAGTTTTTTTTTTTTTTGAGAAATCAACTACGATCTACGTTAGTCGTTACAAGGCATTGATACATTATGAAAATGTGATGAGCACGATAACCGCCTAAATAAACCATAATAAAAGAGGCCTAAAACCCGACAAGATGAAAAAAGCCTAAACCCGACAAATTTATTACTTACTAATTTTATATATTGCCTTAATTACATGAGATAAATTTTAATGGCAAACTGCTTCCACCAAGAATCGATCCCATGACCTGACTTAAGAGGGGTGTCCAACCGTTGCGCCAAAAGGCGGTGGACTCTAGGCATCGTAAGCTAATTAACTCCAGGCGTCTTAAGTTAATTAGCTTAAAAGCAAGAACCCCGGTGACATAAATGAAAGGTCTTTTATGTAATTTGGCAACAATAAGTCTCATGTCCCTAATTAATTTGCTCTTATGAGTACGGTCAGTAATTCCTATATAAACATATCCATCTCCCCATCTTCTTCCCATCATTCAAAACTCCCCTTAAAGAGCTAGAGAGAGAAACAAACCAAAGTAGTAGCACTTAATTTACGAAATCTAGAGAGAGAAAAGATCTAGAGAGAAAGAGAAAGAAATCTAGAAATGGGTAACAGTTTAAGATGTTGTTTAGCTTGTGTTCTTCCATGTGGAGCATTAGATGTAATAAGAATAGTTCATTTAAATGGTCATGTAGAAGA
>BEHA01001181.1:278745-303406 GCA_002897215.1 Eschscholzia californica subsp. californica | reverse complement strand
GTGCTCCTATGCATGGTAAAACCAGTCATACTTAACAGACACAATATTAACAATTAGTTTGCTGGTTTTATATGTACAAATTGAATTGAACTTGACTAGCTTTTAGGAAACATGCATTGGTTAATTAATGGGGGAATGATTCATTGAGCTCGAGCTCATGCCCGGAGGTAGGAGCTCGAGCTCCTCACCGTAGATATAATAGGGGAAGAAATAGATCTGGAAGGTTGACAGCTAGCACTCACAAGGGTTGGTTAGGAAAATAATAGAAATAATGAATAAGACTTATAAATCACTTTATTTACAACCAATGCCATTGACCTTAACTGTTTGGCACAATAACCGTACTCCTCTTTCCATCACATTTAAAAATAATTGTAGTGGATGGGGACAACTTCTAAGTCATTCATAACTACTAATTATTATTTTTTATTTTTCAGTTTTTGCAACATATTAGTTACTTTCTTGTATAGACTTTGAAATTTCTCTTTAGTCTAGAGAGTTTTTTTTTTCTTCTCATCTATTATTTCAGATAATTTATTTAATAAAAAAAAGTAATATAATATTAAATTGCAACAAAATTTCGAAATTCAACAATTCAAAGGTTGGCTTCAATATTGTCTACCTTGTGCAGTCGATTGGGCACACTGGTTTGTGGGGATGAGCAAAACCCGAACCAATTGGCCGAACCAAACCAAGTCGAGCCGCAACGATCGATTTTTAGGCCGAACTGATCACCGTTCGACTCGGTTTGACCGAAAACCAATCAAACCCAAATCGGTCTAGTTTGACTTCGACTTGAGTTTCTAAAAACCGCTCAAACCGAACCGACGGAACTCTAAAGAAAAAATGAAATAATAATTTTGTAAAGTTAATTATTATTTTGTGAAGTTAGAAAGTGTTAATCTACAAAAGAAAAAACAGACCATCGCTCACTCCTACTGGGTTGGACCCAAAAGTGAGGCAAAAAATTCTTTAGTGGCTAATTAATTTTTTCAAGAATTTTACTAATACTTTGTTATATTTATGAATCTAATTTTCAACTAATTTTAATTTATGAGCTACATGATTATGTCTAATATATTGTTAAAAAATGTGATCACCTATTTTTATGGTCTTTTCTTTTCTATTTTGTTATATCTCTCTAAAAAAACTCTTTAAACTATTCAGAAATTTCACATTCCTTATAGAAAAGTTAATTAATTTGTAGCAAATTTTGAAAAAACAAAAAAAAAAGAATGAAGTAACTAATAGTTGTGAATAACTCGGGATTTGGGAAGCACGGCTTATTACAATTGTAGGAAAGAGGAATCGGGTTACTCTGCCAAGCAGTTAAGGTTAATGGCATTGGTTGTAAATAAAGTGATTTATAAGTCTTATTCATTACTTTTATTATTTCCTAACCAAACCCTTGAATGCTAGGTGTCTAACCTTCCAAATCTATTTCTTCCCCTACCACATCTACGGTGAGGAGCTCGAGCTCATATATCCCGGCATGAGCTCGAGCTCAATGAATCATTGGCCTAATTAATGAAGTTTATTTGCTCTTAATTTGATGCATGGTAAAACGAAACAGACTAAATTAAGCATCAAATTAGTTAACAAATTTAAGCAACACATTTTCTTTTTAATATGGGCTCCAATCTACGTTAGTCATTATATGACACTCATACATCATGAAGGTGTGATATATAAGCACAATAACCGCCTAAGTTAAACTAGGAATGAAATAGGTCTAAAGTCCCACAACATGATAAAGAGGCCTAAAGTCCGACAAACTCATTATTTATACTTTTAGTAACTCAAATTGTCGACACTTGCTTGACCAAGTGGTTGAAAGTGTTGATATAAGCTCCAAAACCCCGAAGGTCCCAGATTCGATTCCCAGAGGAGGTAGAATCCATGGTTTATTGAACTTGGATTATTAAAAAGATTTAAATAATGTAATAACAATAACTATGGATTCCACCTCCTTTGAGAATCGAACTTAAAACCTCCAAAGTTTTGGAGTTTATGTCAACACATCAACCACTTAGGCAAACAAGTGATGGCAAATTTAAGCAACACTTGAGAGGACATTGTGTTGTTCCTCTCGTTATGGTCTGAGTTCACTTTAACTCTGTTTTGTCTTGATTAAGCTAGAGTCTGGGTTGAAGTAGGGAACTTCTTTTCTCTAAGTTATAGGAAGATAAACGATAAGCGGATACCGACTTTTTCAGTAATTCTTTCTTTCGGATTAACCGAAATAGACAAAGGATAATGGAGTCGAGGCGAGAATAAATTCTCTTTTCTTAAGATATTTTAAACCCCCGTACCAGTACAAACGTTAGGGTGTATGCCTTCGGGATACACCGACTATCCTTCCAGAATTTTAAGATTGTACTTCTAAATTCTGAAAGCGGGCGAACCTTCGTAAATAATATGAGCTCTTGGACTATGCGATTGAATATTCTAGACGCTTTAAGATTATAACTTCACTCAAAACTTCTTTCTTCCTTTTTCTAGATATACTAGAATACTTCCCAATCAGATTTATATTCAAGACACACCTGTATACTGATTGTTAGAAGAGAAGAGAATGACTTGGATCTTCTAGACGCTTTATGATTATAACTTCACCCAAAATTTTTTTTTTTTTTTTTTAGATATACTAGAATACTTCCCAATCAGATTTATATTACAGATACACCAGAATACTGATTGTTAGAAGAGAATACAAGAAGAGAATTAATTGATGAAAAATGAAGTGGGTTTGGGTTGATAGGAATTGAATGGGTACATGTGTCTTTTGGGTTATAAGGACACAACTGTTCGGAACTAGGGACTAATCTTGAAGTATAACTGAATATTAAAGTCGGTTGTAATCTGGACCATTGGATTTCTCTCAAAAACTCAGAGCAAACGCCCACCGTTGGATGGTGTTTGTTAAGTCCCGAATGCTGCCCAACTAATGATGGAATGAGACGTTGGATTTAAAGATTGGACTTATTCCACCCTTATACCGACGCTGGTGGGACGCGGACCGTTGGATCTCGCGGATCCGACGTTTCGAGTTGTTGCCCGAATCTGTCCCGATGATCTTCGGGTGAAGCCGTTAGATATGGTCCCATCGCTCGGAGTGAACGCGAGCCGTCCAGATCTGGACGTGCTCGCTTCGCTCAATTGGTCCTCAAACCGACTTGTCCATTTTGACGCTTTAGTCCCTAACTTAACCTTACTACATGCAAACTTCAAACTTGAATTTCTCATTCATCCAAAATCAGATTCGAGATATTCTTGGCTCTAAGTTTAAGAGCTCGATGAGACGAACGCAATGGTGCATTTCGTTTCTGAGTTTGACGAGTCAGGTCGAGCCAAAATCGGCTCCGGTTCCAACACATTGTCCACTTGAATAGATGCATTTTATGTTTAATATTAATCAAACTTACTGTCAGTTGACTTGTCATTAGCATTTACACTGGGTCAATCAAACTCTAAGTGTCACTCATTTTAAATGTTTTTGTGATTTTTTTCAACGGGATTAGATACTCCACCATTATGTGGAAGTATATGGTACATAGACATTCTAAAACTTAGTGTCTTCTTGAGTTTTCTAAATGTCACCTCATCACATTCTCAAATTTAAACTAATATAAAACTTTTATTTTTAACTATTTTGTCCTATTAAATTTACGAATGTCATGGGTGTCAAATAGAGTTAGTTTAGAGATATCCATTAGAGAAGAAGAGAGGGATACTTTTCTTTGAAGCTTGAAGGTCGCCATTGGTCGGGCAACAACCTTCAACGGTGAAGACGATGAAGTGGCGAGAGAGATTAAGTGGAGGAGAGAGGTGATGATTTGGAAGTATATAGTATAGATACTCCACGATTATGTGAAAGTATATATTATAGAGACATTCTAAAACTTAAGTGTCTTCTTGAGTATTCTAAGTGGCACCTCGTCACATTCTAAAATTTAAAGTAATAGAAAACTTTTATTATTAACTATTTTGTTCCTATTAAATTTAAGAATTTCATGGGTCTCGAATAAAGTTATTTTAGAGATCTCTATTATAGAAGAAGAAAGAGATAACACTTTTTTTTATGTTTGAAGGTCGCCGGCCAGGAAATTGGCCGGTCAGCGACCTTCGGCGGTGAAGACGATGAGGTGGCGAGAGAGATGAAGTAGAGGAAAGAGGTGATAAAATGGAAGAGAGAGGGAGAGATGAGGTGGCGTTTTTTTTAAAAAAAATTTAGAATTAATTCTATTTTGGCTCCCAAAGGTAGTTCTGGGAAAAAATTGAAACTGTTTTTGGGCCTTGGAGCCAAATCGAACAGTCGGATACTTATAAAAAAAGGTGAATCGGTCACAAGTTAGGGGCCAAAAAGGAATTAACCCCTCTTTTATTGACTTGATTTCGAGATATTTTTAGTCAAATATAAAAAGAACTAAAGGCTTAATGTTTGCCCTCACGGGACATGGTGAAAGAACTCTAATTATAAATGAAAATACTATTCATACAATCCAATTACAACAAATGTACAACAAATTTTTTTTTTTGTGGACTCAGTTGATCGATCTCAGTTTCATTATTATTTTTGTAGTTTCAAAACGTGTGAAAAACATATTAACCACAAAATAGAATACGTTGTATAAATGTGGTATATTTATTGTGTCAATAGAATCACTCAACTTTAAAAGCATAAATCATCTAACAAAGGTGTTATATCTTAATTATTTTTTTGTTAAAATAGGATACTATGAAAAGATATTACTAAAAAACAAATTGTTGAATCACAAAAACGAACAGTGGATCAGTATTTTTCTTAGAAAATTTTGGTCAATAAAATTGAAATTTATAACAAATTACTCTTTAGAAACCAATAATAATCTCCTAACCAAAGTACAAATTGTAATTTTCCATACAACACATACTTCAAGGGATTTTCCATTTCCTTCTAATTGCACCAATGAGAGAAAAACTCAGGAATAATTTAAGTAAGAGTAAGACACAAGAATTGAAAAACAAATCTAGAATCCATTGCCAATTTCTTATGCAGAATTATCTACCAAGGAAAGTAGTAATATTGATTTCATGTGTGGGAGGGATTTCCTTTTATTTGACCCCTTAGCATCCACGAGGAGCTACCCTCACGAGATAACCAATTAAAGACCTAAATAGCTAATTAATTAATGTGCATTTAACATACCAATCATGTTAACCTTATGCCTAATAATTACTTAAGCAAGTTTCTTTGTATAACGATTCTCAAATTTAACTTCATTTAAACATGGCATACATCTTAAATTATGTCTAATCAATTACTTAATTATTAATCAAGACAAGTTTTGGATGTAACCTAATATTTTCATCCGGCAAACAAGCATTTAAACCATGACATACATGGTTATCTTATGTCCCATTTCTTCGTTATCCGCCATTATAATTTATCCATGTGAGACGGGTACTTAACTAAGGAACGATTAAATGGGGAATTTGATCCCTGCTCACTCGTACAGATGGGTTGAATATTGAAAGCAGAATACACACTGACACTTGATTGCATGATTATGTTCCAAACTCATCAAATTGTATATGTAAGTGAGAATATTGTTTCCAATGAGTGTGCTCATTCACGTATAGGACCAATAACACTAGGTCAAATAAGCAATTTAGTGAAATTCATGCATGAATAATATCAATTTTAAGAAGATCTTAATATTTTGAATTAGTTGGACCGAGCGAAACAAAACTCGAAATGAACTAAATCTGTCGAAGTTCAGTTATCTCAGCTTCTGTTAAGCCAAAAATAGTCGACAACCACCCTATACGAATCCCTAGTGGCTTAGAAGCAAAAATAGTTTCTGTCTTAATTTTATATAGGAACTCCTGCCCTTACTTGTCTTTACAAATATTGATTGACAGTTTAGTTGTACATATAAAATTACTTATGAATAACTTCTCTGCTCTACTTTACTTTACTTTACCTCTTTACCCATGATGAGTAGAGGACCAAATAAATATTTCCATTTCTTTTTAACTATATTTTTTTTATTTACATCCCCAAAAAGAAGTCCTTGAAAAAGAATTATTCAAGATGAATAAGTAGAAATAACCAAGTAAACTAAAACCTAATTACTTGACTAAAATAAAACTAGGGCTTTCATCAAGAAAGGATGATTTAGTAATCAATTGTTGTTGTATCACTAACACAGATCCGTTATACTCAGAATCAGATGAAGCAAGCATATCACCAATCACCCCTAACTCTGGGAACTCATTCCAATCTTCAAGACCATCAAGTAGTTCCAATGACTCTTCACCATGTTGTCTTCCTACAATTAAAAGCTCAAATGATTTCTCTATTGACCTAATTGCTGAAATTAGCTCTACCCCATCTTTTACTAACTCTTCTGTAAACATTACATTTTCATTACCTACATTATTAACCCTAAATTCATTAATGATATCGTCGTCAAGCTTCTTCTCGTTCGATACACGAACGACTCTCTTCTCAAGAGGTATGAATCTAACTACGTTTAAATATATACTAATGTTTTCTCCCATTCGAGCTCCGTAAGCTAGTGCTTCTCTGTCATCTGCACCTCCTAAGAAGATTACTGCAACATGATATGAACTTTGTTTCAAAACATTGGTTGATGTATTCTTTGTTCTTAAACCTCGGTCGATTAGGATTCCTACTGAACAAGGAGCTCTTTTGAGAATGTTTTTATTTACTTTCCGTATTGCGGCTGACGAATGTGATGTACTAGTAAGTGTTGTTTGATAATGAAATGGTACTATTATTAGGGTTGTTCTTCTCTCTAACCCAAGTGTGCAAATATCATTGTGCATTGTTGAATAAGGTGAAATGGCTGTGAAAGAGTTGACATATACTGTCCCATAGTTATGTACTTCATAGTTTTGGAATGCATTGATAATGTGAGTAGATGGGTTGGAGTTAGAACTACTTTTAGGGTTTTTTTTGTGAGCAACAAGTAAAGGTGAAGCTCGGCCTTGAAGTTGGATCATGTGGAGAACATAAATGCAAATAGGACTATATGTTGTTGGATTTGAAGCTGCAAGGACTTTGAGGATGGCGGGTACGTTATCGTCATCGTAAATGCACGCGAGAATTCGAAGTTCTGTGTTGGGTTTGGAGTGTTCCATTGATTTTCTCTTGTAAGATTTATATTTTCTTGAAGGGTCGTAGAGAATTCTTACTAGGGGTGAGATTGTTCCGGTCACAACCACCATTGATAACATTAAGGCTCCATAAATATCTTTGGTAATAAACTGCACATACATTATGCATATAAAACTGATCATAGAAGCATTAGTAATGAAACTACCTTTTTTTTTTTTTGTTAAGAGTAGTAATGAAACTACCTACCTAAAATAAATAGTTGAATTAAATTTCTTCACTGATTTTAGTCTGCTTCTGATAGTGCCTACATTCGTTAATTATGAAATTAAGCATTGACTAGGCTTGGAGCGTTACATATGGCATCAGAGTCAAGAGCGACTCATTTCTAAGGTTAGCTAGGCCGTGAAATATACAATTTCATATCCCTTAGGGGAATACTTAGAGACTAGGCTATAAGAGCCTTTTCTTTTTGTTGAAGATGGCTGGCTATAAGAACCTTTCTTTACATAGTTCACGTCGAGACCTTTTTGACGGGCTTGTGAGTGGGCCCACTTAGGAGCAAAACTCTTGCAACAATAGCCATAAAGGAAATCCTACAGACACGTCTGGGCGTCTTTTATTTTGAAGCCCAGGCTACGTAGTTTCTTACTTTTAACAGTCTGGTTTCTTAGTAAAGTGTGTACCAGTCTCACTTCGATGTCTACATAGGCGATCGGGGTACCTATAGCCAGATGGGTGTCTGTAGAATTTTCCCAGCCTGGTTCGATAGTGTATAGATTTTAAGATAGATTTATACCTTGAATTTTAGAGAGCGCAACCAATATTGAAAATCTAAAACACCTTGGACATTCATGATGAGTCCAAGCAAGAGAGCATCTTGGTAAGGCATTCTGCAGTAAAGAGCAGGCAACATTGCTCCCACAAGCTTCCCAAAAAAACTAAACAACACCAATACTTCCACCACCAAATATGTGCCAAATTCTACTTTGAAAATGTCTATCCTCCATGTTGTAGCAATTACTATCATTGGCAAGAGTATGCATGTAACAAAACATTCTAGTTTCTCTTCCACTGCGGATCCCAACGGAGGCCCGACGGGTACCGCCAACCCTAAAATCACAGGCCCAACTAAAAAATGTTGCCCTAGAGCTTCACCAAAGAAGGAAGTCACCAAAACAAGAAGAAATATTATAAGGATGTACCCTTCTTTCACACTCTTGTCCTCTGGTGTTTGTCTTACCATCCAAATCATTAATGGTCTAAACAATAAGAGAACACAAAGCCCTAAAACGCACATACATAGCAAGATCGATACAAAAGTATAGGGCCTACTTGAGTCCATTGAACTTTGTGTGATTGAGGAAGCAATAAAAGCTGAAAACCAACTACATAGTCCGGTTATCATCGAGGCAGACATGGCTAACCGACCAAGCTCCGAGTTTAGAAGTTTCATGTCAGATAAGAAAGAAGCAATGGAATGAAATGAACTTAGAGAGGATATGGCTGCCGTCGAGGAAAGGGAAAAAAATAGTATTGGGTCTAATTGAATGGATTTCTTTACTATGACAACTATGGAAGAGGTGAGTAACAAAGGAGCAAAGTAACAAGATAGGCCAATAACCCATGCCTTTTTTCCTGATTTCTTGAGTATGCTGATGTCCATTTTTACTCCAACAAGGAAAAGAAAGAACATGCAACCAAAGTATTGGCATGTCTCAAATATATAGTAGGTTCTCTCATTGAATATTTCTTCTTTCAAGAACTTTGTGCGCCCTAAAAATGAAGGTCCCAAAAGTATGCCACCCTGTCTTTTCTCATATAAATTAGTATTTAAAAATACAAACATATATATATATATATATTAAAAAACAAAAATTCTACTAAACATGGTCCATTTGGTCCCTCTCCCACCAGTCTGTCTCATGTGACGACATATCACTTGAGCATATACTTTCACCATTCTCTCTCCATTTGTTCAACGCTCAAATAATATGTCGCCACACCAGGAGAGGCCTAGGGGAGGCAGAGGGATGAATAAAATTTCTGAAAAAAAATTGTTCGGGTACACTAGATATTAAAAATTAAATATGGAGATAATAAATTTATACTTACTATCATCTGAGAGACAAATGAAGATTGGCCAAAAGGTTCTAACAAGAACTTGGTAGTAGCAGTAAAAGTTGAAGCCAAAGAAATCTGCAACAGGAAATTGGGGAAGACATGATTGAGAGGATTATCTCCTTGCCAAACACTTGTTATTCCATCTAATATATTTTCTCCACACAAAAATGTCTCATTATTAATCTTCAATTCAAAAACTCTGGGAGGCATTTTAGTTCTATCTCCCCCTTTTACCTAATTTTGAATTTTGATGATGATTAATTAGTTAATCAAGAGAAAAACCATTTTTCTTCAAGGGGGAAGATTAAGTTGTTGACTGTGCATTAATTAATTAATTAATCTTTTTTTTCTCTTTTCAAGATTGAAGCAATGGACAAGAGGAATGACCGTTATAGTAGTTAGTGAGATTAATCTGGATCAAGTGATTTTTTAACAAACCTTACCATTGACCACTTCTCTCTTTTCCTTCCTGGTACCAAACTTGGCCTAATATCTATTTGGTATATGGATTATCTCATAATTTTCTAATACGGGATGGTTAAAGAAATAGGGTAATTCTATAGGCAATGGCCATCATTATTAAAGGCGATGTATATTGCAAGCTTGACTTGGTCAATTTATTATGACCAAATTTAGTTAAAGGCAATCCAACTTTTAAAGGTTAATTTCACCTACGACTATAAAGTCCTCGTGTGATTGCTGCCAGAAACCTCAACTTCTTCTAGCCGGCGAAGGGAAGAACTTCCTTCATCTAGATCTGAGGAGGAACCCATCCTTATTTCTCAACCAGATTCTAAGCTCTTCCACTTTTATTTCTCTCTCTATAATATATTTACATTGTGAGTGAGACTTCAAACACTACATCCCTCTTTCTCTTTCTAAAATTTCTCTCTTTGGATTCTTTATGTTGAAGTTAGTTATACTAAATATGTGAAAATCTAATCGTTCTTTCTCAATCTAAACTCTTTGGATTCTCTATGTTTAAGTTAACTTCTCTCAATGTGAGAGTTAAATCCGAAGTTCTAGAACGGGGAGAAATTGGGGTTCAAAATCCAAAACCATTCTCTGTAATCGCTTATACCCAGATCGATACTAATAAATCTTGTTATGTTCAAGATTCAGGATAAGAATTTAATGGCAAAAAATTGGCATTTAAACCCACATTGTCTTTAAAAAAAAATTGGGATTGCTTTTAGCGACATTACCTTTAACGACTTTGGGCATTGCCTATAAAATCTCCCAAAAGAATTATATAATTTATACCATTTTTGGATTTTGAGTCTAAAAAGTGTCTTCTTGGATATTTCTAAGTGCCACGTAACAAATCAAATACTCCCTGCGCTCCATTTTGTCTTGGTGTTATTTCGTTGAACAATGACACTATGTCTGGCACGAGTCTCGACCGAATTAGGGCGGGTTGACGTGTCGGGTCAGGATCTAGAGAGAGATTTCTCTTTCTAGATCCTGGCCCGACATGTCAGACCACCGGGATTTGACTGGGACTCGTGTCGGGCATAGCATCACGGTTGTATTTCTTTTAAGGAAGTCCCAAAATATTTGTCCACTTACCTTAAATAAGATTCATTTATTACAAACTATACTAGATTTCCCAATCTACCGCTTACTTTTAATTATAATAAGAAGTTCAATTGGTTCGACACTACTTGCAATATGATATTTATTGTAGTACTCTAACTTAAACATGGACAATTTAAGAAAATACTTTTAGTTAGCAAACATCAAATGAAAATTTTTAGTAAGTTGGATTTCCTAAAAAGTCAAACAAAATGGGAAGGAAGGAGTAACTTCATATCAAAATATAGGTTTCTAGAGTTTCTCTTGAGTGTTGCATTGGAGACTTTGGAGTATCTCTATATGGCCTTAGAGATCCACAATTCACACTTGAAAAATAAGATTTATAGAATTTTTCTTGAATCTTGCATTGGAGATGTTCTTAATAAAGAATTATTTAATAGGTCTGAATCAAAATATCCTTTAGATGCGTAAAAATATTGGGATTGTATTTGGCGCGCTTGAATGGAATGTCGTTCTCATATATAACATTTCGTAATGGGATTTGGTGCAAGAGAATGCATCCAGAATCACATAGCTTAAGCAGCCACCCGCAGAGTTCTTGATACCTCGAAAGGTCGCGCCCATAGTAGAACATCAAATGGTTAAGCGAAGAAAATGAATTATGAAAAATATAAAGCTTGATTTCTTTAATTTGGGCATTTAATTGGAGGAGGTAATAAACATTACTATTACAATTCTTGAAATTACGAAGACAACTGAGTTTCTCTGCCGTAGACCTGTTTGTAAAATTCCCACAAAATATCACCATCATTTTCTTACCGTCAATAGAACTTAATCACCATATCTATGAAGTTTACCTACGCCTGCAGGAAGATCTCCGCAACAGACACTTTCCCTAATTTCGCTTCTACCCATCTCAGAGACGAGAGCTCATTCTGCCACTAAATGTTGCAGCACGAGTTCAGACCATCTCAAACTTCACCGTCAAAGGTCACATATCCCGAAGTTGTGTCTCTCCGCCTGCCTGTAGATGACCAACTGAAGAGGTTATCGAGATCGAGATAATTTATGAAGTCGAGAATGGTTTTGCAGCAGCAACTGTTGTTGGTTTAGAATCAATCGTGCTCAGAGTCGTGGGTAAAGGGGTGCCACCGGTGCAGTGGCACAAGACCCACCTTTACCCAAGGGCCCATCTTATTAAGCATATGTTAAAAGAAAATTAAGTACACAGAGGTCATGATGGTTGTAGGTTGTACGTGAGGTTAAAGAAAAAGAATGTTTAGGTAGGTAATGAATTAGGGGAGAGTTGAAATGACATTTAAAAATGTCAAATTAGGCTATGACATGCCTATTGAATAATTTTAATTTCAAGTTTTGTACGATTTGCGTATCATTGAGTCTTATAATTAGAGTTTAGGGTCTATAGAGTCCATTGAAGAACCGAAGGATGAGATCATGGTTCAAGTGGGAGAAATCAATGGAAGTTCGAGGATGCAGATCTAGGCGAACTAAGGCAAAACAAGAAGTTACCTAAGAAGATTAGATCTTTTAGGTTAGGGGCCATACTAGGATCCTTATGTGCTTGATTTACTTTTCTCGCGCGCATTTACTTATTTATTTACGTTCTATATCGTGAATGGTTATGTTAGAGTTCACAGTAATGCATGCATGATAAAAACGTGTAAGTCTCTAAAAAGAATTTCGAGTAAAGCCTACCCAGATTAAGACACTTGTTGCGCCCTTGTTCATCGATGGTGGGGTCTACCTCGGGACAATACGGGTAGACCTATGGAAGAGGACGACACGTCTAAATGGTTATCCTCAAGGAGTCATTAAAAGAATTTTGGATTTTGAGGCAAAGGATGAGTGTGACACACTAAAGTGTAACTCATCAACCAAGAGTCATAGAGTATGATCAGTAAAGAGTTTACTCGCACAGGACGACGGGGTTAAGGGCAGTGCCCTAGTACGCTTAACTTCGAAGAAATGGGGTCTTGTTATCATATTATTTAAATAGGGACTAATTTCTTGAATAATATGGAAAAATTAGAATTTTTATAGGATAACAAGTTTTAAATTAGGGTTATTTCCCAAATAGCCCCCAACTTTATGACCAGCTTCTTGCCTAGCCCCCTTACTTTAACAAAAATACCCAGATCATGACCTTTTTCAGTTACCGTTATAACTCCGTTAACTAGTCGCCACCTCTCTCTCCTCCATCTCATCACCTCTCTTTGCCACCTCATCTTCTTGCCACCTCATCGTCTTCACCGGCGAAGGTCGCCGGCCAACCATTTTTTCGGCCGGCCAGACCTTCAAACATAAAAAAATCTCTCTCTAAACAGACCTCAAGATGGTAGTTTTTTATCCCTTGAAATACTTAACCCCATTTTTTTCTCTCACAAATCTTTCTCTTTTTCCTCTATGCTCCGTCCCCTTTTTATCACTTGCAATACTTAACCCTAAAATTTTTCAGGTAATTCATCTTTCAATTGAAAGTACTGTTCTTATTAGATTAACTTAACTAAATCTGTAGTTATCTAGATTTTAGATTTGTAGATCTGTTCTGAAGAAGTTTGTTTTTTTTTTATACAGATTTTAGGTAAGGAAATTTTGAAGAACTTTTGACTTACTAGGTTGATTTGACTGGACGAAGTAGTTTCATTGAATAAAAAACGTTACTATTCAAGACTTCAATGTTGGTATTCCTACTTGTTTGTTGATCAAAAGATATGATTTTTTCGATTCAATACGTTTGAGATCGATTGAGTTATTTCATTTTTAGTTTGGAAGGTGGTGATTTTGTCTTGTTTGGTTCAATGCGAAATTCTGTTCATTTGTGCATGAATCTGATTTTATCTTAGGATTTGCATTAGAATAGCTTAAAATCAGGTCTGTTTTAGTTTGGAAAATTTTATCTTAGGATTTGTATTTAATGCTATGAGATTATTATAATTTAGGGTGCTTCTAAAGGCACCGGGCCAAAAGGCTGTTAGCATCCATCTCTGTTTGCACTAGGCCTAATCGCTCCTTTCTCTATTAGCACCGTCCAACTATGTAGGCACCGGTGAAGTGGAGTTAACCCTAACCCGTCCATCCATCTCTCACAAAATCCAACCATAATTTCGGACAAAACAATGATGCCCTAAGACATACTAAATGGACTCGACCAAAATACTTAACATGTTTACACAATGATGCCTTCCTTTCTACCTTCACCACCCTAATTAAATCAAATCAAACCTATATAACAACTTAACCTGTTTACACAATTGAAATTCACACATATAAGTAATGGCGGAAAATGGTGAAGATAAGTTAATAGTTGTTGCTCGTCACATAGCCAAAACACTTGGTCGTACTGATCGTCAGATCTCGATGTATGTATCTGATGATTCCTTTGATATGAATCGGTTACAAGATAACAAAAATCAAGCTGTGGAAATTTATCATTTGATTTTGAAGATGATGATGATGATGAAGATGGTGATGATCATGAAGATGGAGAAAATCAAGCTGGTGGAAAGATCTTTTTTTCTCTCTCTTCTTTTTCCTCTCTCATGCTCTCTCCCTCTCTAAAAATCTTGGGAGGAAAGAGAGTGAGATTTCGGAATGGGAGTAGAAGTCTTGACCAGTTCCTTACCCAAGAACGAATTGAAGGCTATTCCCCCATCTCATTCTTTGATCTTAGGACTTCAACCTTCTGCTCTTGTTGATCATGTGGCAAGGGTAGATTGTCTTTGCTTAATCAAATCCCTGGTGAAAGAGGTGGTTTTCAACAGGTAAGCTGTTTCAATCAATACCCATCTCTTCAATTTATCTTGTTTTTGGGTTTGAACTTTATCTTGTGTTTGATATTTACTGAAATTTCTATTCAAATATGGGTTCATCCTTTTCCAGTTCATAGATGAAGTTCAGGGGAAATTTTGAATTTATATAATTTTGGGTTATAATTTGGCATTCAGGTCCCACATCTCTCTCTTGTTTTGGAAGAAGATGGAAGAAGCAAACGAAGGTGAACGTCACCCACATTAAAAACCGGTGCTTATAGAGAACTCGGCTCAATGGTCATTGACCCGAATCAATATAATTTTCGGATGCTAACAGCCTTTTGGCCCGGTGCCTTTAGAAGCACCCTATAATTTATTATCTCCTGTTATGATTTTTTTCATCAAGTTTGAGTCTTTTGATAATATTATATACGCGAAATTGAAATTATTTCTTACAATATCTTTCTTTTTTGCCCTAATTTAATGGAGTTGTTAAAGTTTTGAATTTAAGAACTTGAAGTTGGGTACTTTATTATATTCAAAAGTAAAAGAGGGGGTTTTTTTGTTTTCAATTTCAGATTTTGTTTAATTCAATAAAAGAGAAAAAAAGTTTTATAGATCTGGTTTAACCCCATCGTTCTTTTATTCTTTACTTCCTGGATTATCAAACATAAAGAGAGAAAGTTATTGAGTTTCCAATTCGTGGAAATCTAATAGATCTGTTCGAAAAAAAAATCTGTTCGTCGGTGTCCGATGAGAGGTTAGAGAGAGAGAAAGATTTGTTCCTATATAGAGAGAGAGATAAAGGTTTGTTCTTGTATAGAGAGAGAGAGAGAGGAGAGAGATTTTTTTTTATGTTTGAAGGTCACCGGCCGGAAAATTGGTCGACCGGCGACCTTCGCCGGTGAAGACGATGAGGTGGCGAGAAGATGAAGTGGCAGAGAGAGGTGATGAGATGAAGGAGAGAGAGGTGATAAATAGTTAACGGAGTTATAACGGTAACTGAAAAAAGGGGTCATCTGGGTTTTTTTTAAAGTAGGGGGCTAGGCAGGAAGCTGGTCATAAATTTGGGGGCTACTTGGGAAACAACCCTTTAAATTACTTTGCATTTCTTTTATGTAGTTTAATTACGACAAACAAAGAATCCTTCAACATTTGTTGGCTTCTTGCGAAAGATAAGCTAAATGGAGATAATTTTATTATTTGGGAAAGGAATCTGAGACTCGTTCTCAGATCCGAAAACAAGTCAGCTATCCTAGACACTCCTCTTCCGATAATTACCGAGGATTCGACGGTCGAACAAAGGAGGCAAGAAACATCCCTTCAGAGAAAATCCGAACCAGTAACGTGTATTGTTGGCGACCATGGAATCTAACCTTCAAGATAGGTTCATCGTCATTGATGCTTACACCATGATACGACAACTTAGGAACTTGTTCCAAAAGAAGTCGAGAATTGAGAGGATTGAGAGCTCAAGGGTAATACTGGATTGTCGCTTTGACAACAAAAAGCCTGTAGGGCCACATGTTTTCAAAATGATTAGTCTTTTTGAGAAACTAGCACGACTTGGAGTCGATCATGACCAAGAATTCGCCACTGATATTATCTTGCATTCACTTCATAATGGATTCAATATGTTTAGATTGCACTATACTGTGAATGGATGGGATAAGTCCTTAGAGGAACTACACGCGGTGCTCCAGACAACCAAAGAGAATATCGCAATAGTTGATCCTAAGAAGGAAGTTATGATGGTTCGGAAAGACAAGGGACGGGAAACATAAGAATAAGAAGAAGAAGATGACCAAAGGAAAAGGCAAACAAGTTGGCAAAACCAACGGTGCTCTTTTTTATTTCAAGTGTTTCTACTATGATGGTTGATGGGCCTAAAAAGTTACCCTAAAAGGTCTATACCCGCAAGTATACGGGCGCCAAATAGTAAAATCCGGTAAGACCGGGGTCGATTCGTAGAGACTTAGTCAAACCTATTCTAAAACTTAGAACTAGTAAGACTTTTCAAAGTGATTTGGTTTTCGTGATGAAACAATACATCACAAAATAATGGATGAAAATGAGCTCAAATGGGGGAGAGGGCCTAGGATTTTAGAATCCATCTTAACATGTATTAATGATGACGTAATCAAACATATCTTCTTTATCACTCAAGTTTTGGTAACCGATCATACCAAACCTCGGAAAATGTTCTAGTTAAAGCCGAATCACACTAAAGTCTAAACTCGAAGTTTTGAAATACAAAGTCGCAACTATTAACTATCAATTTATAAGCATGACTCATTAAAGAACTTAACCTAAACATGAGCCGTCAAATCAAAAGCATAGATAATGAAGAAATCTCCCTATGTCAACACTAAGAATTTAATATTAAAACGATTAACGCATTTAAGATATTAAGCCATGAAAAGGAGCATCATCAAAATATTTTAAGACTTCATCAAACCCCTAGATTTAGAGAGTTAGCTAATCATAATACGAGATTGAAATAAGTATAAAGAATAAGAGAGAAAATGGAAGAAGAATTAGACTTTTCTCGCTGATTTTCCAAACCAAACACGGTCTTCTTCTCCAATAGAATTTCTCTCTCTCTCTCTTTACTGTTTCTCTTCTTTTTTTTTTCTTTTTTTTCAATTCAGAAGTAAAAAACACCAACCCAATTGAAAGAGAAGATATATATTCTTTTTGAATTGTTCAGCGTATGCCTCGAATTGACCTTCAAGGTGGAAGATTATACTTCTTAGGGAGATTTGCTGTTTGGACCCCCTTTCGTATAATTGACTTGCTGTTTGGACTCCCTTTTTTCAGAGTTGCATTTTGGACTCCCTTTTGACGGAATCATACAAGAATATTCCGTCTCTACAATTATACTTTAAATAATTCCCAGTTTACCCTTATATAATCATATTGCACTTTAGATCTCCTAGCTTATTTAACTCATTTTCTTCTTTATTTTTTAACTCATCTTCTTCTTCACAAACCCTAATCAAAGAACTATGCCTAATTATCTTGTCCTATTTGATGATTATCAAGAACTTGGGTATTTGAAATCAGATACTCAAGAAAAAATACTCATCTGTGTGAAACACTCCTCTCATCTCTAGAGAGAGAAACTAGAGAGAGAGAGAGAGAAAAAGGTTCATCCTATTCTAATTCCCACAAGCACCACTACCCAAAGCCGAAGCTACTCCTGATTCCAATCAATTTTATTCACGGTACTTGTTGTGTGGATAATCAATAGAAGATTGAAATTACAAATTCTGGTGAATCTAAAATTGTGGGCCGTTTTGATTTCAATGGGAATTTGAAATCCTCCATCTCTGCTCATCCTAAGGTTGACCTAGAATCTGTGAATTATTTTCTCTTAGTTATGATATTGTTCATAATCCTAACTTGAAATACTTCAGATTCTCTAAAAATGGTGAAAAGTAATCTGATATTGAAATCCCACTTCCTGGAATCCTGGTGGCCATGAAATTAGAGTTAGAACAATGTTTCAGGGTTTGCTAAAATTGATCTTAGTACAGGGAATTGAAAAAAATTTCATGCATGATAGAAAACATGTTTTAGAGAGGGAATATGAAATTTGGTTGGGAGACATGTTTTAGAATCAAATTTAAAGAGAGAAGATGATGGGTTATACTAGCTTTCACACATGACTGGAAAACATCAAAATCAGAGTATTGTACATTATTTGAGCAAAACGCTTCCTCCGGTCATCGTCAAGACTTCATCCTCTGAAGAATGGAGGTGAAATCAATAATTATGAAGATTTAGTAGCTCAAATTTGGAATGGCCAAACCAGGATTTGGTTAATTGATTTGAGTATAAATGTGAGGTTAATTAATGAGATTTGGGTTAGGTGAAGTAGAGGGTAAAGTAGTCTTTTCTCCTCTTGAAATGTTATATTTAACTTTTATTTTGAAAAAGGGAGTCCAAAATGCAACTCTGGAAAAAGGGAGTCCAAACAGCAAGTCAATTATACGAAAGGGAGTCCAAACAACGAAAGGGAGTCCAAACAGCAAATCTCCCTACTTCTTACCACTCCAACCAAGGGTTGTTGGCAAGAGAAGATATATATTAGATTAAGAAATAGAAACAATATTCTCTATCTCCAAATCTTTCTTACTTTGTTTCTTTATTGATCTCTCTCTCTATTCTGTTTTTTCTCTCACTAAAAGAAATACAAAAGAAGAAGAAAAGATAGATGATCAAAGTGAAGTAAATCCCTCCCTGTTTCTCACTTTTTCTCACAAAAAGAAAAGAAAACAGAGGAAGAAGAAGATGATATTGGTCTCTGGTTTATTTCTGTTCAAGTCGAGATGATGCTCTCTCTCTCTCACTGATCTTTATATTTAGTTGAGCTTCAGAGAAGATTCGACCACCCAAAGATGAGATAATCATTCAATGATGATTCCTCCCTGTTATATAAGAGAATAAAACCCAATAGGACTCAAATAGCTCTCTCCCTGATTTCTCTATCTCTCTGTGAAATTTCTATATAAGAAATAACTTCTCTTTCTCACAAGATTTCTGATATTATATCAATCGAATTTCTCTCTGTCAACAACTCCATCTTCCCTATCTGACAACAACAAAGATATGAATCTCCAGCCATCTCTCTAATAAATCTCCTCTTTAATCTCTTTAAATTTCCATACTCAATTAAGAATATATCTCAATCGAATCTCTTTCTTTAGTTGGAAAATCTCATATTTGTAATACCCATGATCAACACCTCTTGCTATCTCAAAATCTCATTCAATCTCTTTCTATAAAATATATTTCAAAAGAGAAGATAAAGAAAGAAACTTGATTCCAGCAATCTCTAAAGTTCAACCGAATCGTTCTCTCTAAATCAGAGAAACTTTCTAAAATCCCTACTGTTTTGAAGCTTTGTTCAACTTTCCTTCTTCAAAAGAATCTTCAGATTTCTCTTTCTTTAGTGTTTTCGAATTTTAAGAGAGAAGAAAAATCATGGAGAACCTCCTTTTCCAGCCAAGCTTTCCATCTCTGCTGTTTTGGTTTATCTCTCTAAATATCTTCTCGATTTTTACTGTCAAGAAGATTTAAAATCCTTCCAACTATCTTCTTCAATAAAAGATGACGAGAGAGAGAAAACAGAAAGAATTGTTGCATTATTTTGGGGGCCAATCAGCAACTTTCACGTGATAGTTGTCAAAAGGGAAAGATTTGCTACCGTTGGGTCCATCAAGAGAAAGCTAGGACGCTATCCCTTCTTTGCTGATCTGTGCGCATTCATTTCGGGTCCGTCGGATAGAGTAAGGAGCACCGGAAACTAGGTTCGCGTAAACACCGAATCATGGGCTGAACAAAATTCCCGAGCGCCATCCAACCCAACAGTGTACCACACGCTCATGTGCGCCATTGGTCTACTCCCCTCTTGCGTGCCACGCGGCACTAACTATATGTTGATATTTGATCCCACTGGTTTTGACTCAAGCTTCGACCTGGTCTATTTTGATCATTTGGATTCTGATTTGACTTTCCTTTTCTCCAGTGGGTTCGTCTTGAACTCTGCTTTCATGTGAGTATCAATATTGACCAGTTGTACCAGAATCTCTAAATGACCAAAATGCCCTTTTGTGTGTCTTTCTCCCGGTTTTATCCACTTTTCACGCTCAACTCCTTAGACGAAACCTGAGTAAGAGAAGCAAACATTTCATCAGAGTAACTGCTCAAAATAGACTAACTAACCAAAGTTACGAGATTAAGATGAGACATTTTCAAGTCTCATCAATGGTATAGGCCATTGGAAGAGAAACTGCTCGAAATTCTTGGAAGACGAGAAGAACGGAACTATGAGTTCCAATTCATAAATGTTACTCCAATTGAAGACATTTCCCTTAGGGTATATGATATCTAATGCTCATAACATCTCGAATGACAAGAGCAAAGGGGAACTAAGTATTTAACTGAAGAAGAGATGAACCTGCCAAAAGCAAACAAGACAAGGGTTGCTGAAATGGCTCGAGAAGGATCTTAGTCTTCCATAGGCATTACTTTAATTTTGATTTTAGTTTAAGACATCGTCTCTGTAATTTTTAGATTATGGAGGAAATAAAGTATTTCAGTTCAATATTTTATAATGTTCTTAAAAGTGCCTAATTAACTTACAACATTAATACCGAACGATTCGATTTAATAATTCTAATATAGCCAAATGAGTTAGATAAGCATGAAATCCGAAAGGATAAGCACCAAGACTTGTTTGATTTTGAATTACTCAACACTTCTGAATCATGTCTCAACTAACGATTTGACAAGATTATCTTTGAACAAAGATAAGTCAATTAATCATCAAATCTTATGTTTGATATAAGATAATGATTAACCTGACTAGAATAAACTAAAAGATACTCGATAAAGGGAAAGTTTTAGAAATGAAACCTAAATCAAGTATTGAATCAACTTGAATATAGATCGTTTAATAAAGATCAAAATCTAAGTCAAAGATGACTATCTAAGAAGTTGTAAAGACAGCATCTCTACATATCGCACTTTGTTAGACAAAGAACGATTAGATAAGTCATCACACAGTCTTCCAAAACAAAAGTGTCTAATATAACTGCACACTCACAAAACCTAAATCTGCTACAACAAATAAAAGAGCGCCATACAAATGGGGTCTTTCCACAAACCATCAAAACAAAATCCATTTCTGATCTTTTGGCTCTCAGCTAATTTCAGAGTCTGGTTGCGCTATGGCTTTTGTGTGGGTATTTTAAGGACTCACTTGGGGTTTTTGAACAATTATGTGAAACCTTCCTAGTAAGATACAATTGGATTTTCAAAAGTGAAAATTAGACATGGATGGAAATATCGAGATTTTCGAAATTTATGATCAAGATGAATGGATTCATAGTGAGAGACTGAATAAAGTTTTATTATTATCATAAAAGTCCATAGAAGATCAACTAGTACATGGAGAACAGTAACTCATGGAACTGGTAAAGTAGGCAAACGAAGACAAATGTCGAGAGATTGTGCTACGAGTAAGAGTTGACATCTAAACATTCAA
Organism: Eschscholzia californica subsp. californica; assembly: GCA_002897215.1. Lineage (NCBI taxonomy): Eukaryota > Viridiplantae > Streptophyta > Magnoliopsida > Ranunculales > Papaveraceae > Eschscholzia > Eschscholzia californica. The sequence continues at coordinate 281,799 of BEHA01001181.1, read as the reverse complement.
AAGGAAATTCAAAGGGTTTGATTTTCTTAAAAGAATGAGTTAGAATCTTGTTCGACAAGAGGGTAAGTGGGAGTAATCAAGTTTTGTTTTCTGTCCTATATGTGACACATACTAAAATTGAAAACAACATTCGAAATATTGAAACAGTTAAGGAACTGACCCAAGAAAAGGATACCAGACAAGGGTAAAATAATTTGGGCATCGAAGTCTATAGTTGTAGATAAAGAAGATGATAGGAATCGTTCAAGAAAGTCTTGAAGAGGTTTAACTAGAAAACCCTGAGAGAGAAATTCTATCCATCTCTCACGGCACACGCTTAGCAAGAGTCAGAATCTGAAAAGACCCTGATGAGCAAAAGCACACATGAGAAAAATACGTATGTCTTAAGCATAAGATCGATCGTAGAGAGATGATTGATATTTACCTTAACATCTAGAAATAGTTGGAGTATGAGATGTTGTCACCCATAAGTTTCAAAGTAAATACTTTGAAATGCTAAACAGAGAGCATCCTAGGATGTTGAGAGCATCTAGGAGAAAACCTCTGAAAGCAATAAAAGAAAAGGTTGAAGCAAGTCATAAAATGCAATATTCCGAAATAAAAGATATAAATCTTAATAAAGGAAGGGCAACCAGATGAAAAGAGTTTCAGGTTGTGAGTTGTTGCAAACTCTACTAAATAAAGAAAATTAATGAAGAAGTACTAATTTCAGTTTAAGAAACTGATGTTATCATAAGAGCTAATGAAGCGTTCTTCAGCAAGATGATAATGAGCAAAAGTGTAAAATGGATCAGATCCATAACTAAACTGTCACCTTAGAGCGAACATGAAAGATGTATAAAATCTAAGGAATTAGGGTCATACTAGAATGTCCTAAAGACTCGTAAATTGAGAACGTAAAGGAGTTTTACGTGAGAACTCACTTTTATGAACTCTTATTATCCAAAATAAATAGTTTATTTCGACATCTAAATTTTGGTTTAGAATTTAGACGACAATCCAAAAATAATGAAATGTTCCAAGTAGGATTATTAGATGCGTGATCTAGTAGATGAAACTTTATTAAGTGAACGTGGAACCGTTTCATTATATCGTCCCTAGTCCGGGCCATTAAATGGAGAATAATGACTGACGAAGACTAACATGAGAGATTGACAGATAACGTTGTTTATTAGGCTATAGGAAAAATGAGTATTCACGTCAACTGCATGGGTGTATAGTATGATACACTGGAAATCCACAAATGAGAGTGCTTCAAAAGTTGAAGAGATGAACGTCAGAACTCTCATTTGGCAGATTTGAGAGATTCCTCAAAACATGAGTATTTTGCTCATCTTATGTAAGGAATGTCGAACTCTGATCTCGTTAAACGCCGCGCTATAAAAGGAGGTTGTAAAAACGGAAATCGGGTGAGTCATGATTGACATGAAGCTAAGTGGGAGTACAAGAATGGAATATGTCATCTTAAGTAAAATTAAGATTAATTTCTCTAAGCCACTTGAAGAGTAACAACTGGAAATGCATGGGCGTGCTCAAATGGATTAAAAGTTGATCATTTATTTTGACAGTTTGTTCTCTAGATCAAGAAAGTCTGAAAGGTATGACATATCAGATGATATATGAATAGACATGGAAATCGAGCATTGCGATTGTGCTAAGTACAAGTGAGAGACTGAAGGATGTATCCTTTCGGTCTGAAGGAATGTCCTTCTAAAGGAGTGCCCTTCGACCAAGATGGCACTGCGTGCAATTTGTCGAATAGGATAACAATGACCTTATCTGGAAGCTCATCAAGTCTGGTCGAATTAGGGGTCGTAATGCTTAGTTAGAAGCCAACTAAGATCGTCGAGTCACTTCGATAATCCGCGACTAACATAGACCGGATCCTACAACGGGTTACACCAAACAGTGGTGGCTTGAAGAGAGAGAAATGACTAGAGGGAACTTGGAAAATAGATGGATTAGATCCAGTTTGATAGGCCCAAAAAGTTTGGAAAGAGTTCGGACAAAGATAGAAAAATCGGGCCCGAAGGGGAGGCTCGGGACAAGATAAAGGGGTCGGCCATGTGATGGACGATTGGAGCAATGGGCCGGTCAGGCCAAGCCCACTAAGGGGGCTGGTCTGGCCGAACATAGCAAGGGCCCTAGATGGAAATCCCTTCCATCTAGGAATCCCAGTCAGAAAAGGTTTTTGACTTTATCTTTTTCGAGGTCCATATTGAATTCTAGTTTGAATATGATTCGGACTCTAGGATTTCTATATAATGACTAATTAGAGAAAAGAAAAGGTGTGGAATTTTCTCAACAGAAAATCAATCTCTCAGAAATCAATTGAAAGAGGGATTTTAGAGAAAAAAAAAATCCCAATCTGCCTATCTAGTAAAGAAGAAAGGAGTTCTTCTTCTCAACCTTTGACAATGGTCCTAGCTGACATTAAGAAGGGAGTTCAAGTCAACCTACTCGGTGTCTCAAGTAGAGGAGCTACACATTGAAGTTATTTATCTTCCGAAAAGGCGTCGGAATCTAAGTTCGAGGGAAAGCGATTAAGGTAATGTTCTTCCCATTATAGTTCATCTTTAGTTCTTGCATGTGATCTTGGAAATTAGTATTAGACATACTAGACATTTGTGGTTCCGCTAGCAACACTAGGTGACACCAAAACCCAACACAAAGGACATAGAAAACAACACATTAAATAATAATAAGACCACTTTGAATAATAGCTAGACAAGACCATAAAGTAATAGTAATATTTAAAAAATATTACCTTTGCCCAATCACTTGAATCACCAATTGGATGCACACTACCACTTTAGGATCTCTTATATGCTTCACATCTATAAAGCTCACTGCAAATACTACATAAACAATAAAAAATAAACAATCACTTAGTAAGATTAGTATTGTTCAGCAAATGAAAAACGTACTAGCTAATAAAATAAAGTGTAGCTACATACTGTTCATATACTGTGTCAACCCAATCAATTGTTGCACGCACAACATGTACACAAATAAATTTTCTTAATTGCCATTGACGACAAGTGCAAGTCACTT
>BEHA01001181.1:258981-272292 GCA_002897215.1 Eschscholzia californica subsp. californica | reverse complement strand
TCGCTTATGCTCTGGAACAGAGCATTTATTTGTTGAAATTCCATCAGAATTTTCATCCCCATGGAAAAGAATTTCAGGATTTTTCTTCAGAACAATCTCTCGAATAGACGAAGAATCTTGGTTTTCGATCTCGCGGGATCGAACTAATCTACAACAATTGAATAAACCTAGAAATGAATTGAAACTGTACATGTCTTTAGCTGATAATGTATGAATAATAACAACCCCTTGGGGTTTGAGTGTTCTTCCAATCTCAGAAGCGAAATCAATCGGTCGAATTGATCGATCAATTGCTCCATCACCGGAGAAGATAAAATCAAAAGTATTATCAGCAAAGGGTTGCTGGTAAACTTGACCAGATTTCACTAACGGAGGAGATGATTTCTTAGAAATCCCAATTGAATCTGAAACACCAATCTCTTTTAGGGCAAAAACATCTTGTCCTATTGAAGTTTCAACACATAAAGTTTTTGAATCTGGTGAAAGAAAACCTTGGGAAATCAAATCTTGAAATACAGATGAATAGAAATCGACATTCTTCCGCCATTCCTTGCTTGTCCAGAGATCATGAAGAGCTGAATCTGATGAATCTCTAACTCCGGCGACTGAAACAGCTGAAGCACCGATTCGTACACCGGAACCAGCAAAATTGATGGTTTCAGGGCCGGAAAAGAAACAGAAATCACCGGATACACAAGATCTTCCAGTGACTATAACAACGTAGAAATAACGAAGGAAAACAATGAAAACCCCACACAAAATCATACGAACAAGAAAACTTCTAAGCGAACTAGATTTCCCTGTTCGATTATCCATTTTTTTTTATATCAGTGTAACAGGAAAATCTCTCCCTCTCTCTCTCTCTTTCTCTCTCTAAAAACCCTAATGAAATAGAAAATGGAAACCCTAGAGAGAGGAGAACCGAGAGGAGGTGTGATTAGCGCCAATTAGGGTTGTTAGGGAAGGAAAGCGAGAGAAGGGAAGAAAATAGGTAAGAATATATTGAGTATATTCAATTTGAAATCTTACAGATTTTGAAAGTTGATGAGATTTTCTTATAAGTGAGAAAGCAACGGTTTGAAAGAGATTCATGAGATGATTGTTTCTCTCTCTAAAATATATAAGGGAGAAGGGGAAAGTGATTACCGGAAGGTCCGGAACAGAGGGTTACTTCATACGCGCAAAGCGAAAAATGCACACAAGACACTTTTTTTTTTTTTTTTTTTGTTGAAAGATGCACACAAGACACTCACTGGTGAAAGACTGCTACGGTTGTACAAGCGCGTTGACTATAATCTATGAACAGTCTACTTCTAAGAAGCATACAAAATAACATGTGAAATTGTAAGTTGATGAGAACAGATTGGGAGGGGTCCCATGTGTAATCGGGGGCTAGAGCATTTTGGGTTTTGGCCGGGGCCTTTAGCCCTTTCCAAATTTGTAAGAGAAAGTGCACTTTAAGCCAACGACCATGTAAAGTTTTATTCAGATCTCTTCGACAATATGAGACGAAGAAAATTTTTACATACGTATCACAGTAAACAAAAGTTTCGTTACATAATATTATTATTGTTGTTTTTTAGATGAATGTGAATGACTATAGTAATTAATTATGTATTTGGTCCTAAATTCTTCAATATTTTTATCGTTTGAAGGGGGTCGATGTTATCGCACTTATGACACCCCCTCTCCCACCCCCTGAAGTGGGGGAGACCTATTTCCTTTCAAGAGATGATTGACTTCCCATTAGATAAAATAAGAAATTTTATATGGTTTCGTATATTTACGTGGGGTACTCAATCCGAATTTTCGCAGATATTAACAGATTTCGTGTTAAATATTGCCATTGACGATAGAGTGAACATAAACTTTTATAGATTTTCATTGACGTTTCTATTGACATTGTATATAGTTTTTTAGCCTTTCATCGACACTGTATAGACTTTTATGGACTCTCACGGGTTTCATGTAAATGAAAGTGTAATATTTTTTTTGTTGAAACAAAGTGTAACATACTATTCGTGATAAGACAGACTGATAACCAATATATTAGTACATATTATATCGTATAAAATATATTACTATAATGTTAATAACTATGCAAAAAAACTATAATGTTAACATCAACGTTAGTGTCAACTCGGGTCAAGCAACACTCGGCTACACCACACTTACACCCGGTGGAACTAGTCAAATAACTAATTGGCCATAATATCTTGATGTATCTTTTACTTAATCTCATGTAAATCTCATGTAAACAACCCTATATATACTTTTGTAACCACATTGGATTTGATAATAGAGAATTGAGTTTGAATCTCAACTTTCCCTCTCTTCTCATACTCGGTTTCCTCTCTCTCTTTCTATCTCACAGAGACTCAACCGAGTCTCTCTCTCATCTCTTCTTGTTACTTCTTATGGTATTAGAGCAAATCACGATTTTTTTTTCTTAAGCTATGACTTCATCCGACATCTCGGGCTCCACTGTTACTCCTCACCAAACCGCCACCACCATGTTTGATGTCCACCATTCCGACTCACCAACAACCATTTTGATCACTCCATTGCTTTCCGGCGACAATTATCTTTCATGGTCTCGTGCCATGAAGATGGCTCTTCGCGCCAAAAGCAAGTTTGTCTTTGTTGATGGAACTATTCCTCGTCCATCTTCTCCCAGCGAATTGGAATCATGGGAACGATGCAATGACTTAGTCACTAGTTGGCTTCTCAATTCCGTTGAACCGGACATTCGTCAATCAATTTTGTATGATGAAAGCGCTGCAGAAATATGGAGAAACCTTCATGAACGTTTTCATCACACAAACACTCCCAAAATCTTTCAACTCAAACGTGTCATTTCTTGTTTGAAACAAGAAGGTTCTGACGTATCGGTTTACTTCACGCGTTTGAAATCCATTCAAGACGAACTTAACTCACTTATCGTTATCGAACCATGTATGTGTGGACATGGAAAGTCAATCTTCGAACGCTACAATCAAGATCGTTCCATGGAGTTCCTCCAAGGTTTACACGATCGTTTCTCTGCGATTCGAAGCCAGATTCTTATTATGGATCTGTTCCCTTCACTCCTTCGTATCCACAGCTCGGTTAAACAAGAGGAAGTGCAACAGAACCTAAGTAATGACTCCTCTATGAATCCCGAAGCTGCTGCCCTTGCTGTTAACAATGCAAACCGTGGATCTTTTCATCATTCGGATCGTCCCGAACGATTCGAGAAACAACGAACCAAGAGGCAACATCCATTTTGTGATCACTGCCGTGTCCATGGTCATTTCATCTCCACTTGTTACAAGCTTCATGGCTTTCCTGATCGTCAACGAAATCAACCCACTGCTGCCTCGGTTCAGCCTATCGGGAACCCTAATGGGGCGCCTTTAGCAACTTCAATGACACCCGAACAGTACAACCACATTTGCAACCTTCTGGCCCAGCCGAAACATTCTGCAGGCACCCCTTCTACACCACCTCCTTCGGCTACAATAGCAACACTCAAGCTTGGACAGGACGCTAGTGTAAACCTCACGGGTATGTCTATTTCCTCTTCGCCTTGGGTCATTGACTCAGGCGCTTCTAAACACATTTGTTCCGATTTGTCTTTATTTTCTACATATAACCGAGCACCTCCGGATTATTTTATTCGACTTCCGGACGATTCACGGATACAAGTTCTTAATATTGGTAGTATCTATTTTACTAATAATTTTTATCTTCACAATGTTCTCCACATTCCTTCTTTTAAATTTCATTTAATTTCCGTATCGGAAATTTCTCGTTCACTTGCTTGTGACGTTACATTTAACTCTTTTTCGTGTACCTTTCAGGACCCAGTGACGGGCAAGAGGATTGGACATGGTGATCCCAAGGATGGTCTCTATTTTCTTCACACGGGACCTAGAATTTTATTTTCTGCTTTTCGTACTTGTAATTCCGTCTCGGATTTATGGCATTGTCGTTTAGGTCACCCTAGTTTATCTCGTTTAAAATTCTTATCTAGCAAAATTCCTTATGTTTCTTTGAATTTGAATAATAAAATTCCGTGTGATATTTGTCCGTTATCTAAACAGACTCGTTTGCCATTTCCTATTAGTACTAGTACTTCTTCAAAACCTTTTGAATTAGTTCATGCAGATTTATAGGGACCGTTCTCTGTTCCTTCCTTATCCAGCAATCGTTACTTTCTTACGCTTGTCGATGATTTCTCACGATGTACGTGGGTTTTTCTTTTATCTCACAAATCAAATACCAAGAAATACCTTTCTAATTTTCTTAATTATGTCCGTACACAATTTAGTACTGACATCTCCTCTCTTCATTCGGGGAATGGTAGCATAATATTTCCGAAAATTCAAACACTTCGTTCCGATAATGGAACCGAATTCCTAAATAATGATGTTCAAAATTGGCTTCTTACTAATGGTATTTTACATCAAAGATCATGTCCCTACACACCCCAACAAAATGGGGTGGTAGAACGTAAACACCGACACATATTAGAGGTGGCTAGATCCCTTAGATTACAAGCACATCTACCCCTCGAATTTTGGGCTGAATGTGTGTTAACTGCAGTATATATAATTAATAAATTACCTTCAGCTTTACTTCATGGGTTGTCACCACATGAAAAATTACTCGGTTCCCCCCCATCTTTGACTCATCTAAGAGTATTTGGTTGTCTTTGCTATGCTCGTCATCCGTCCCCGAAAACAAAAATGGATCCACGTTCCATTCCCGGCATATTCATTGGATACCCACACGGCCAGAAAGGCTATAAGATTTTTTGTTTTTCCTCCAAGAAAATCATCGTCTCTCGCGACGTTATCTTTCGAGAGGATCGTTTCCCGATGAGTACTCTTCTTCCACCTTCTAATAATTCCTCTCGATCTTTCATCAACATTCATGATGACGGCTCCTTTAATCCCCCTCATGACTCGACATCAACTTCAACTTCGGGTCATCACTTACATAGTCCGAACCCAACTTCTCCCATTGTTCCTGTTCCCTCTACAGGCACACCGACCACTGTTCCTGTTCCCTCTACAGGCACACCGGCCATTGTCCCTTCGGTCACACCTGTTGACAACCTTCCTAATTCTTCAGGCACCTCGCCCCCTGTTTCTCCTACAGGCACCTCGGCTCCCTTGGTTCCTGATGAACAGTCCACTCCACCTTCCGCTTCTATAGGCACCTCTCCTGCCTCCAACAGTGATATAGCCGCCCCATTACATCACTCTCGTCCGGCCCGGTTACGCCATGTTCCAGCACCTCTCCATGACTATCACTGTAATGCTTTACCGACCCCGGACTCTTCCTCCTCTATCACATATCCATTAACTAATCACATCTCTTTTGATAATTTTTCAAACGACCACAAAATATTCCTTACTTCCGTTCTCTCTCAAACGGAACCTCGCTCCTTTTCCCAGGCAATGACCTCATCTCATTGGCGAGAGGCGATGTCTAAGGAAATAGCCGCCTTAGAATCAAATCATACTTGGTCTCTCGTTGATCTTCCTCCCGGAAAGAGACCCATTGGTTGTAAATGGGTCTATAAAATCAAACATCGCTCCGATGGTTCCATCGAAAGATATAAGGCTCGTCTTGTGGCCAAAGGTTACACCCAGATTGAGGGATTGGATTACACGGACACCTTCGCACCGGTTGCAAAATTGGTTACCGTTCGTGTCTTATTGTCCATTGCCGCCGTCAAGGGTTGGTCTCTCCACCAACTTGACGTAAATAATGCCTTCCTCCAAGGTGACCTCGACGAAGAGGTTTTTATGAAACCACCACCCGGTTTTTCTAGTAAGGGGGAGCAACGTGTTTGTAAACTAAACAAGTCTCTTTATGGTTTAAAGCAGGCTTCGCGCCAGTGGTTTGCCAAATTCTCTTCTGCATTATTATCTCATGGTTTTTCTCAATCTTTTGCAGATTATTCTTTATTCACCTATTCCAAAGGTTCCACTGTAGTTTATGTTCTAGTTTATGTTGATGATATAATCATCACAGGTAACGATACTACAGCTATTTCCAAGTTAAAAGCTTTCCTCGATACCACCTTCTCTCTCAAGGATCTCGATCGACTACAGTACTTCCTTGGTATCGAAGTTTCCCGTTCATCTCATGGCATATTTTTATGCCAACGTCATTATTCACTTGATATTCTCGAAGATTCTGGTCTCACTGCTTCCCGTCCTTCTGCTTTTCCTATGGACCAGAAACTTCGCCTTAATTCCACTGATGGTGATTTACTTACTGATCCCACTATATATAGGCGTCTCATTGGTCGTCTAATTTACCTCACAGTAACTCGACCCGACATTACTTATGCGGTCAACACTCTCAGTCAATTTATGCAATCCCCACGTAGTACACATCTCGACGCCGCTCACAAAGTACTACGTTATCTCAAAGGCTCTTTTGGTAAAGGCATTTTTCTATCCTCCAAAAGTCCTTTACATGTTTCGGGTTTCAGTGATTCCGACTGGGCTGGTTGCCCCACTACCCGACGTTCCACTACTGGCTACATTACTTTTCTTGGCGACAGTCCCCTCTCTTGGAAATCCAAGAAACAATCTACAGTTGCTAGATCCTCTGCGGAGGCCGAATACCGTGCCTTAGCATCTCTCACTTGCGAATTACAATGAATCAAATTTCTCCTTCAAGATCTCGGCATTTCTCATTCTGGTCCAATGACCGTCTATTGCGAAAACAAGGCCGCTCTACATATTGCAGACAACCCGGTCTTCCACGAAAGAACGAAACACATAGAAATCGATTGTCACCTGGTTCGTGAGAAGATCAAAACCAAACTAATTACAACACGATATACACCAACAACGGAGCAACTGGCAGATGTCTTTACAAAACCGCTGGGATCTGACATTTTTCAACGATTAATTGGCAAGTTGGGCTTATCTTCGATTTCCGCACCAACTTGAGGGGGAGTATCAACGTTAGTGTCAACTCGGGTCAAGCAACACTCGGCTACACCACACTTACACCCGGCGGAACTAGTCAAATAACTAATTGGCCATAATATCTTGATGTATCTTTTACTTAATCTCATGTAAATCTCATGTAAACAACCCTATATATACTTTTGTAACCACATTGGATTTGATAATAGAGAATTGAGTTTGAATCTCAACTTTCCCTCTCTTCTCATACTCGGTTTCCTCTCTCTCTCTTTCTATCTCACAGAGACTCAACCGAGTCTCTCTCTCATCTCTTCTTGTTACTTCTTAGTTAATAATAATATATTACTATAATATTACTATTATTAATAATATATTATTATATAACAATATTATAAAAATACATATTGTTGTTACAGTAATGGTGTAACTGGGCAACTGGATTTTCCATAAACAATTCATATCGAATCAGTCCGCATATAGTATTTCTTTGAAATATCAAAATATTTATTCGAATGTCAAGATACTTTTGAAATATCAGTCAAAATATGTTGTTTCAGGTGATAATAATAAAAACTAGTAAATGATCATTATTAGTATTAATTATCAATTAACTTATAATTGTCCTCATTGAGGAGAGAGAAATGTCCGCTTATTTTTGTGGACAATTTTGACTTTTTTTTCTGAAAAATTCCTCACTTAATGTACAAAAGTATAATCCACCAAAATCCGCAATCATCCCAGGTCAAGGGACAGACTGACGCTTATAAAGGTTGGATCACGCCCTAAATGGCTAGATGGGTCGAGCTGGCTCGAGATAATACATATCAAAATCTTATTATTATTATTATCATTTTTTTTACTCTTATTATCTCCCTTGGCTAAAGTCGGCAAATCACATTTAATTCTGATTTACAGCAAAAGAAGAAGAGGATAATGATGATGGTTAATTTTTTTTTCCTAGAAGAAGAAAAAGAAACATAATGCAAGTGTTGAAGGAATCGTGTGAGAGATTCTTATAAATATTTTAAAGAAATCGAGTAGATAAAACTATCTCCCGTTTTATATCTCAAATAAAAATATGAGGAATAAAAGACTAAATTATCTCTTAAATATTGGTATAATTACTCAAAAGATTTCAAATTTTTTTATTAAGATATATCTAGTCCGTTGGATCTGATCTTTATCAAACTTCTAACGAATAGTAGACAGTCAGACTTATGTCCTAGATAACTAAGTGAATTGTTTTATTATAATTATTTATTTTTATTAACATTTTTATTATTATTATCATTATTAAATATTAAATTATCTTGTTGATATGGATTATCATTATCATTATTTTTAACTAATTGAAGATAGAAATGTCACTCATTTTTTATGGACAAATTCAGCTTTCTTTTCACATTAGAATCTACCAAAATGTCCATGACAAGTCTACCAGAGGTTGACATAAACTCCAAAATCTTGGAAGTCTCAGGTGCAATTCACAAGGAGCGTCGAATCCATGGTTTATTGAACTTGAGTTATTAAAGGTGTAAATAATGTAACAAAATTTGTCGGATTTTAGGCTTCTTTTATGTTGTCGGGTTTTAGGTCTCTTTCATTAATGTTCAACGTAGACAGTTATCGTGTTTATCATATCTTCCTGATGTATCGATGTCTTGTAACGACTAACGTAGATCGTATCCGCTTTCTCCAAAAAAAAAGTCTACCAAAGTCCATTAATTTGCGAATGTGTTAAACAGTCGCAAACTTTTAAATATTTGTGAGTGAATGCTTCGTACATTAAGGGATTTTATGTTTCTGCAGTGAACAATACCCCAGACAATCTCGGACTTTGAAATGTGCGCGATTAAATACCCCAGATATTCGTGGACTTTGAAATGTCCCCGAATGTCCAAATTGACTACCTCCCCTAAATTAACTCGATTAGAAGTTTTAGAATATCTCTCTTAAGAGTTTCTATAATAAATGAAAATTGATCTAGCAAGAAAATCTAAGGCGGATTTGGGAGGGAATCGCAAGTCAAAGGTCAGGGTTGATTTATCAACTTCCTCTTCATTTGTTCCTAAATCAAGAGAAAATATTACGCGTTGATTTAGAATTGTCTCCCAAAAATGCCTAGGATTTCCCTTGCTCTAACACTACTCATAATGAATGACCCCACATCATCATGGAGTGTCTAATTGGTACCCCATTGGTGAAGGTTTTTTGAACTCTAAAAAATCTTAATTGGCAGTCTAAACTTTAGAGTTTGAGTCTCTAAGGTTTTTCATGTCAATTTCTTAAAGCATCTCCAATGCAAAATTCAAAAATATTTATGTTCTTTTAACGTGTCAAGTTTCAATTGAGATTCTCACTCCTAGGTGATGAAAATACAGATCCTCAATCTTTTTTTGTCTCCAATGCAAAACTTTAAACTTATCTTATTTACTTATATGACGTAGTTATTTTTTTAAACAAATAATTAGTTATTTAGAAAATATAGAAGACTCAATTTCTATTGGTTGAAAATCAAATATTGATGAGTTGGAGAATTAGAGATATCTCAAGAGGACACTCTAGAAATAGAATGTCCTCTTGAGAAATCTCTAATCCACCCTCATCACGTCGTCTTAGAGGTCCAAATAGAGTGTTGCACTGGTGAGAGTTTTTAAGAAAAAACTCTAAAAATCAATGTGGCACTCAGAGTTTCTAAGATTGAGTGTTGCATTGGAGATGCTCTTAGTCAGTGTTTTGCATCGTCATCTTAGATTTTTGAGGTCTTGGATTTGAGCCTTGGTTTAAGTAGTATATTATCAAGACTAATCCTCTCGGATTTCTAATGTGGTTTTGGATCAAGGGTTTGAAACTAATGTTCTTTCTCTTTCTCACTCCTGATCATCATAGATCAAGATTCGTTTGGGATCAAGGCTCTTTCCATGATGGTTTTACTCTCTCTCTCTCTCTCTCTCTCTACAACAAGGTTCTCTCTCTAACTCATCCTAGATTGATTGGAAATAATGTTGTGTTCCATGATGATGATAACTGGATAAGGGCGAACTAGGTTGTTCTAACCGGCACCCAGTCCGTACTCGGTGCTATCAGGCACTCGATGCATGTGAAATTTCTGTCGATGCTTTTAGTCCTCCCGTTTGAGATTGAGCACATACAACTAACAAAACGGCATGGACGTATTGTACACCCTCTTTAACACTATGGGTGCACAAATTAGCATTAAATTATCTAAAAATAATTACAATTAGTTGTCAATTACCAACTCTAATCCCCATCTTTAGGAGGTAAATGTAGACCTGGCGCTTCTTCTTCTCATAATTTAGCCCACAAAATCGATTTCTAGGAAATGGTTGATTCCTATGACACGTCTAAAAACTCGAGAAAAACAGTGAGTTCCGATGTTCCCACATCGGAAAACTCCATGAATATGGTAAATTCCGATCAACCCATATCAGAAAAACCAATCGAACCTGCCCAAGCTACATTTCCTCCCCAAGACGACGTAGAAAATCAAGCATCTTTGACTGAAATATCATCGATTATCAAGCGATGGAGGAGAGAAGATCTATTAAAGAAAGGAACTTTATTTCTCAGAGTTGCTACTATCTTCTTTGCTCTGCTTTCATTTTTGATTATGGCATGCAATAAACATGGCGATTGGAAGGATTTCGATCAATACCAAGAATATAGGTGAGGTGATTATAATTTTAATTTTTGGATTTATGATGATAATTATGGATTAGAATCTAAATGTGAGTTTTGATTAATTTTAATCTTCTTTTTATTAATCAGATATTGCTTAGCTATAGCAATCCTGGCAATACTTTATTGTGGGGCACAAGTTTTCCATCAAATTAATCGAATTTCCACCGGAAAAGATTTAATTTCGCAGAGGAAAGCTTTTGTTCTTGATTTTTTTGGTGATCAGGTTAGTTCTTACCACAAGTTCGTAATTTGTTCATTATTTTGACTGATAATATATTTTCACAGAGAAAACTCCTTTAAGAATTGCTAATATAGAAAAATTACAGTTATTTAATATGACAAATTTATGTAAAAGGGAATCTATAATTTTTGTTGTTTTAGAAGTTTCGTATAGTCACGACAAAGCAAACAGATACAACTCTAAATTTAGTTTGTCGTGATTGAGGGCTACTTTTTTTTTAACATCACTTGACACATGCTGAAATTATACGTTCAAAAACGAAGTTGAGTGTTGTCAAAATGGGTTACAAAACAAACTCTCAAATGTTTTATGTCAACACGATGAGGAAATTTTTGACACTTCCGAGTGGGGAAATTTCGGTGGGTGCATTTCATACTACAGGAGTACAGGGTTAGACAACTTCTATGGTACAATAGTCAACAACCCTTGGTTAGAGTGGTAAGAGGTATAATCTTCCATCCTATAGGTCAAGGGTTCGAGACACGCTAAACAATTCAAAAAAAAACTTCTATGGTACAATATCACCCGATATGTAGGAATATGTTTATAATTGTCATTAACTATTTTATTAGTACCTCTAATTAGTTTTACACTTAATAACTCAAACCAAAATAAATCATTGAACACTACGGTGTGGATGGAATCTGGAACCTCTGAAATTTCGGAATACATGTATTACCAACTGGACTAGCAGTTGTTGTCATCGTTTTCTTTTTACTACTAGTACAACTACATTGTCTCGATTTCAAGATTTTTAAGTGAAAAACAGAGAAAAATCAAAAGTTTGTCGTGGTCCTAAAGTAGGGCACACAGTAGAAAGTTAGTCATAGTTACTTTAGATCTTGTGAGACAGATAATTTGTGTTTAATTTTCCCCAATAAAATTAAGTTTTGCTAATTTGGGTGTTTAATTTAATGTGACACAGATTATGGCATATTTATTGATTTCATCAGCATCAGCGGCTATCCCGATGACAAATCGAATGAGGGAAGGGACAGATAATTCATTCACTGATTCATCTGCTTCGTCCATTAGCATGTCTTTTTTTGCATTTGTAACTATAGCCTTGTCTGCTATGCTATCTGGATTTAAGCTCTCTAATCAAAATTATTTCTAAGCTTAATTGATGATCTTTCTTTAATTATATCAATCTGTGTTCGCAATATTTTCTTTGAGCTCTTATAATTTCAGCTAGAAAACTTGAGGTTGATACAACTTACTTCATCAGCTACTTCAGACACTTATCTGACTGTTATATTTTTCAGCATATGTCTCGAACTCTTGACCTCTAAGGTGGAAGACTAAACCTCTTATAACTCCAACCAATGGCTGTTGCCTATATGAATGTTACATTTACTGTGACGGTGCCTGTAATGGCCGCCCCTTCACCCCTTCATTTTACTCGTGGGTCTCTTTCACACCTTGTGGATTGAGGCAGTTCGAGGATACTCGGATTGAGGTGGTCCGAGGTACTCGCATTGAGGCAGTCTGACTTTACTCGGATTGAGGATCGGACTGAGCCTAATCTGAGTGCCCTCGGACTGCCCCAATTCATGGGCGGACTATTCAATCTGAGCCTAAGGCGCCGGTAGAGGCGCCTCTTTGTCACTAATTACCAGAAAAAAGTCCTGCTTCAGCCAACAAGAGAAATGTATATAAGAATATATCCATTCATAACAAAATTTACTATTTACACCCCAAAAATTAAATCACTAACAAATATACATATACATGAATAATATAGCCAGTGAAGTCAAACAAATCAATCTTCACCTTGAACATGGAAGTGATTCAGACAAAATACCATGTTTTTCTTCAGCCGTAGGAAATATGATCTCCAAAAATTGATTTTGTTTTACCTAAAGAGCCTGCAGGGTTCACGAATTTGAGAATTCCGAGATCGCACCCGAATTCATCATCTTGTTAGAGTTCAGTTTCAGACCTAAGCGTCATAGCTATAGTTACGACCCCTAGTTGCAGGAACTTCATGGTTGTGCTTTCCTTCATATGATGTAATCACACACCTCAGATCTTGGGGTGCTCTCTCAACATGTTTTTTTACCGGACATCCCTTGCTTGTACACATATAGTAGCTCCTATATTATGAGATTGAAACCAAATTTGTAAGAATCTAATTGCTGCAAAATCCGATTTTTAAATTTAAATATGAAACCTATGATAATTGGGTTTCTCTAATCTTAAAGTCTCAAAGAACAAGAGCAAAGATCAAGGAAGAACTGAATTGGTTTTAATGTCCAAGTCCTAGAGGGCGGAGCTAGCAAGTACTACAAGGGTAACCGAAAATGCCCGACCAAAGGATGGTGAGATGGTGATCAAGAAGACATAATAAAAAGATATAAACAACGATAATCATACATTCATTCACATCAAGTAGACATGATTAATGAATCGCCCAAGTGTTCTCTCTAT
>BEHA01001181.1:232364-258586 GCA_002897215.1 Eschscholzia californica subsp. californica | reverse complement strand
CAGTTCCCGACTGACTCCGCTTGGAGCTATGATCAAAATCATCAGCCCCTATTGAATTCGATGAATTTTCTTGTGTCAAAACCGATTCAACTTGTGAAGATACAGGTGTTACAAAGTGATCCGAAACTTCAGAAGTTGCGGGGGTTACATAAGGTTTAATTGATTGAGCAGAAGCTGATGATGATCTCCTAGTAAACTGAGGTTTTGGATGATTATGACTATCTTTATGAGGCTTATATATTATCGAAGCGATATCTCCATTTAAAGACCTCTCTACCTTCTTCTTTGTTGGGCAATTCGGGTAAGTACATTTGTAGTAACTCCGTGGGTTTTCGCTTCCTTTAACCTGTTTCTGACCATATTTTTTCCAATTGTAACCATCATCTGATCCTTTCTCATCTCTGAGAGACTGAATAGGTAGAGGGTCACTACCAGCCTCAAATTCTCTGCTAATTTTGATATGATCTTCCTTGGTAGAAGTATATTCAACAGAATAACTTTCAGGTTCTTGGTAAGAATCCCCTGGTTGTGATTCTTCTGCTAAGATTTCTTCCTGTTAAATATACACCCAAACAATGAAAATCAAGAAAATAAATGTAAACAATCAAAAAAAATATATGAAAAGAGAGAAGATTAACAATTAATTATAGATTGATTAAACACCTTGGAAATAGTTTTTTCAGGTTGAAAGGAAAAACCATTACTGGAACTTTTAATATCTTCCTGGTTGATACTGTGCTGGTAGTAACCTGAATCTCCCACCCAATTGAATGATGAAGTAGGAAATGCTCCAGTAGTTGGAGAAGCTAAAACCTTTAGAAATCAAAGCAAGTTTTTTTGTTTATTCTTTCAGAACCCAATAATCTAACCTTCAAAAAATTACCCAAAAATCAAATTTATAACAAGAAAACTAGAGAAACCCACAAATCAAATAGTCAAATAACTCATTGAGGATTAAAATCAAACACTTTAAAAACACGGGTTTGATCTATTATTAAGTTTCCCCCAAAAAAACATAACAAATTTGGTAGCTATTATTATGAAGATAAGATAGAAAGGTGGAATTAGGTATAGCAAATAAAGAAGACTGTATTATTATTATTATATCAACATACTTACATAATTAGAGGTGGAGGGGGAGAGAAGAACAGGTGAAGAATCCAACAGGTCAGAATGATTAAAACCAACAAGTGGAAAAGCAAAAGAAGAATGGGGTGTGGTTAGTGAAGGAGGAGAAATTGAGTTGAATTTAGGTTTAATTAGAGTTGGTGATTCAAGCTGATCAGTAAAATAATTAGAAATGAGTTCATAGTTAGAGGAGTTTAAATTTTCTCTAGAGCTTAGAAGATCAGTGAAAGATGATGACATGATGAATTGGGTAGAAGAATTCAAAGAAGTTGAAGAGGAAGTCATGAATTTTAGAGAGAGAGAGAGAGAGAGATATTCAACTTTGAATATGATAAAGTAAGGATATGGGAAGAGAGAGAGAAAAAGTAGAAAAATATCAGACGTCTTCATCACAGTTGCATTTACGCCTACTTGAGCAACAAGCATCCTTACTTCTCAGAAGGTTCAGAATTCAGATGAGAGAGAAGGAAGTTTGACCGTTGAAATTAAATAATGGGGTTAATTCCATTTTGACCCCTACAAATGACCAACTCACCAAATGGCCCCTTAAAGATGGCTAGCTTGAAGTAGCTTCCGTTTTGACCCTATTCTGAATTTTTTCGTCAGTCAACTTTAACTGCTGAATTCTTTAGTCCTTATACCCCTATCTTCAAAACTCTTTCCTTCCCTATCTGGTCACTTTCTTTTTGTCGATCGTCGGTCGTTGGAAGTCGGTGGGTCAGGCAGACCGACAATTATTTTTACAAAATAATTTCTTTTCTTTTTTTCTTCTCCTTTCTCCCCTCATTCGACTACCATTTTTTTCGATCTACCAGCACCATCTCTTCTTCATTTCTTTTTTCCTTCTCTCTTTCTTCTTAACCGAGCTCATGTTTATGTCAAGATCCTTAAGAAAATCAAACTAACAATACAACTCTTGATACTTACAAATATGAAATATCCATATCCTGAGAACTTGAATTGGTAACAAACAATGAGTTACGGAAGACCGAGTTGACTATGTTTATGGAAGTCATCTCTAGGGGTCAATTTAGCAAATTAGTTCTTTAGGGAATCAAAATGAAATTAACCCTTAAATATTATTTGAGTTTGTAAGGCGGCTGCAGCACAACCTTGGGCTAATTTTTCTTTTTTTATTTGTTGAAGAACCTTAGGCTAATTAGGCCCACTATAAATAAAAATGAGAAAAGAAAAATCTGTTATAAGGGATGTGGCTGTCCATAAAATTATTTGTGATGCAAGAGATTTTGGTGCCTTTAATATACCTTTTTCTTATCCAACTTATATCTATAGCAACCCACCATTTCTACAATACCACCTTGATGTGGTGTCACCTTATGGTAGCTCCATATGAGAAGTGTCACCTTATGGTAGCTCCATATGACAAGTGTTCGTGGTTAAGTGACACCACATCATGCAAGTGACAACACATGAAGTTATGTGTCACCATTCTACAACTCCGTATGCAAAGTGTCATCTTGGTGGTGACAACACACCATGCAAGTGACAACACATGGGTTATGTGTCAACTTCCTATTACTTCTCCCACCATATAAATAGAAGTACTTGGTGTATTGTTTGTATGAGTTGGTAAGAGATGGAAAAGGTTTGGAAAGAATTCATCTTATCTCTTTTGTTTTAGTATAGCTCATTACCTATATCTCTTCCCCTTCTCTTAATTTCATTAAGTTGCATGCAAATATCGATACACATTGAAGCAAATAGACCAACAATTTACAACAAAATCCATCTTTTCTAAAAAAGAAAAAAGATTGAAATCAAGTCCAAATAAAGATCTCCATGGTGTTTATCCCATCTCGAGGCAATTCATTTTTATGTTAATACCTATTCTACCTTTATATACATATACCAACTTACTAATCCATATTTCATCCTTTCTTTGTTCTCATTCTCTCTCTAACCAAAATGTCTCTTCTATATCATAACCGAAAACTCTTTATTTTCTCTCTAACCTCAGTGATCGGATATTGCATCTAATCGGAAAACCTGGTCGGTGCTGCTTTTCCTTCAAGGTACGTCTTCATCTTCTATCTTCTACTTTTTTCATGTATCTTTTATCTTTCATCATCATCTTTTATCTTTACTAATGAATTCATCTCACTCTAGCTATTTTAGATGAAGCTTTTCATGGAGGTTGTAAGCAGCTTTAAATCTGGTTTTAAGGTGTTTTCACAGTCTTTTAGAGAGATAAATTTTTAAATCTAGTTATTTGAAGCTCCATTAATGAGGTTGTTCTTGGTGTTTCTTTATCTTATGAGGTTCAATCTTCTAATGAAGTTTCTTGGTTTTACTTCAACATTATATGACTTCCAAACAAAGTTTAAAAGGCATAGGTTTTTTCAAAGATAACAAAGAGAGTTCAATTTTTAGGGTTCATTCTGTTTTAGCCCCCAATTTGTGACAAACTCACCATTTTGGCCCATAAGTGTCCGGATTTGACCCCCAAATGTGAAAAATTCAACTTTTTCGGAAGTACCCTTGGGGGCCAAAATGGAATTCACGCTCAAAACTTTTAAAACATAAAAGCCACCTCATATATTTCTCTCTCGTCCATTTCATTACCTCTTTCGTCCATTTCATCACATCTTTCCTTCATTTCATCACCTCTCTCCTCCATTTCATCACCTCTATCCTCTACTTCGTCTCTATTGCCGTCCGGCCAAATTTTTCGGCGACGTTCAAACTTAAAAAAAAAAAAAAATTATTTTCTCTTCTTCTTTCTCTCTCTTGTTCTTTTTTTCTTTCTCTTCTTCTTCTTTTATTCTTCTTTACTTCTCTCTCTAGGTTTCCCCTTCTTCTACCGGCGAAGATGAACCAAGAGAGAGAAGTAAGAGAAGAAGAGAAAAAGAGAAGGAAAAATAAGAGGGAAAAGAGAAGAAGAAAAAAAGGAAGAAGAAGAACGAGAGAGAAGAGGAAGAAACAAATATTTTTTTCTTAAGTTGGAAGGTTGTCGAAAAATTTGGCCAGCAGACGACCTTGGTCGGAGAAGATGATGAGGTGGCGAGAGAGATGAAGTGGAGGAGAGAGGTGATGAAATGGAGGAGAGAAGGATATATGAGGTGGCTTTTATATTTTAATAGTTTTGAGAATTTGATTCCATTTTGGCCCCCAAGGGCACTTTTGAAAAAAGTTGAAAACTTTTTGGCCCTTGAGGGCCAAATTGAATTGTCGGACACTTATAGAGGGCAAAACAGTGACTTAGTCACCAATTGGGGCCCAAAACGGAATTAACCTTTTTTTTATCTTACTTTTGAGTTTCTCTCTCATCCTTTTCTGTTTGCAGCGTTTTTGTTAAAAAAAAAACAAACAAAAATCACTGTTGTAGGAGCATTGTCTTACATGTTGTCAGCACAAGGTATTTTCATCACATAAGTATATACGGTTAGAGCAAATATTTACATGCTCATCTTAACCGTTAAACATCATATGTGCATTTTTTGTTTTCGCTCTTTTTGATATTTTTGCATGATGTTTTTATAAATTTTTAACATACACTAGGTTTATTGCACTATCTCACATTCACTAAGCACAACAACTGACTTCATGTTTATTGCACTACCCCTTTTTAGAGCATCTCTAATGTAAGATTGAATTTGAAAAATCTCAATCGTTATTTAGAATTTTAACGTTTTCTTAAACAATTCCCAGTGCAAAATTTTCTCAAAAAGACACTCTACTTCTTAAGTGTCCTCTGAGATATCTCTAGTTGTCTAACTCATCATTTTCAAAATTTCGACCAATAGAAATCATGTCTTGATATATTTTCAAAACAATTGAATAATTCTTTACAAAAAATATCTTTTGAAAATAAGTAAACAAAACAACTTTTGGAGATATGCATTAGAGAAAAAAAAAAAACTTTGTTCTGTCACATGACTAATAGAGTTTTTTTTTAACTTTGGATGCTCTTAAGAGAAATGTCGATAGGTCTCCTTTTGTATATTTATTAATTAAAAAGACAAATTTTAACTTTCCGATATTGTCATTCTATCTTTCACTTCTATTTTATTCCCTACTAGAGTATATCCCGTGCTCTAGGGCACGGACACTTGTATCAATCAAATGTTACAAAATTTATTGTTATATTTTATTGAGAGAGAGAGAGAGAGAGAGAGTTTTATTAGTTATTATTTTTTTTGTATTATTTTTTTGTTTCTTTTCTCTTAAATTAGTTATTATTTTATTGAGAGAGAGAGAGAGAGAGAAATTTTAATTTCTTTTTTTAACCCTTGAAATTTATTTTGTTTCTTTTTTCTTAAATTAGTTATTTTATTTCGAAGAAGGAAAGGATTATTGTTTTTTAAATAGGTAACTTTATTTCTACGAAAGGACTATATTTTAAATTTTGAGAAGGGCTTCTAGACAATATGCTTTATTAAAAAAAAATGTTTGTCTCAGTCATCGTTTTCCCTTCTGTTTTATTATATAGATTGTTTTTGTCTTGTCAATTTGATCTCCATCACCGATTTTTCTTTTTTTCTTGGATATGGGACCTCATTACTGGATCTCCTCGAGATTTTAAAAAAAATTACAGAATTTTAATAACTTAAAGGGAGATTTTGACATTGACCGTCACTCTTATATCAATATTAGGACTACACCCCCATTTTTCTAAAACTTTTGACTTACAGCCCCATGTGGACGGAAACCGTTAAATCGGAGTTAGGTTGAACGTGTGTGAATTGCACATGTGTATATAGACAAAAATACCCTCGTTAAATTTCAATTTCAAGGGGAGCACATCTTCTTCTTTCTTAACCCTCCTTCACGACTCCATCACCTTAAATCACACCATATCCACAATGATCATCTTCATCTTCTCCCCCACCACTACCAATATCTTCATCTTAACCATCCTTAATTGCACTCTTTTGCTGGTTGGGTTTCAATACGAGAAAGTTTTATTTCTTTGAACGATCTTTTTCGTCTTTATTAATGAACTAATGATGAGTAAAGCAATCATCATTCAGTGATGAATCAATTGGAATTCAAGAAGTTAGAGAATGTGTTGAAACTTCTAATTTGAGAGGAGAAGAAGTTGAAATAATCACAAGAAAATGTAAAATTTTGACCTTCCTCGTCATCTTTCTTCTTCTCGAATATTTCTCTCTAGATCTTCTCGAATCTTTCTCTCTCTAGATCTTCTCGATGACAAATCCCTTGATTAATTAGGACCAATGTTGTAAGATTTTGAATGATTTCATCCTTAACGATGGATAGATTCAGAGTTTCAGTTTCTTGGTTACTTCTTATTGTCGTCTTCACTTCCAAATCCAAAACCCTAACTTTAGAAAAAAATAGTTCCTTTTTCACTCACTGTTCCAACAAATCGAATACTGAGGGTAATACTGGAACAGACAAGATTTCAATTGGAGCTGAAACAGATTCAATTTTGGTTTCTAATGGACTAGTGTCAAATTCATCTCTCAATGTAGCAGCCTCTTCCGGTTTATCCTCTTTTTGAGATTTGGGTATAAAAAATGGTTTGTGGGATAGTCAGGAAGTTGGATCTCCAATTGTGAAAAGAAAACTTTGGTATATGTGGTACCTTGGAAACCCTAATGGGAAAATCCAAGATTAAATTGGATTAGTTGTTTCAAATAATAGGATTCATTGGGAAAGAAGATCAGGACTTGTTAGTTCATGCTCAAGTGTGGGTTTAGTGACGAACCATAGTAAAGATTGGTGGGATTTTCAGACTAAAAGTATTACACCTGATGTAAATCTCGCCATTAATCGGTTTGGAGGTATGGTTGGCAGTGGTTGTAGTCGATGAAGCTGGTTAATGGCCAATGAGGAAGAAGATGTATTGAGTCGGAAATTAAAAAGTTAATAAGCGCATTTTTGTCCTTATTTACATGTACAATTCAAACACTTCAAATTTAACTCCGAGATGACGGTTTCCATCCATGTGGGGTATAAATCAAAAGTTTTAAAAAAACGGGGGTGTAGTCCTAATATTGATATAAAAGTGGGGCTCAGTGTCAAAATCTCCCTAACTTAAATCTAACAGAAGTCCTCTGGGAACACTTTTCTTCATGAATATCTTAAAAACTAGGTATGTTTATGAAGAACAATGAATTTGTTTATGAGGAACAAATGATATGTTTTTCAGGAAAAAAACACTATTCTTCAGGAAAAAAACACTATCATTGTTTTTAATCGGGTTGCTAAATGTTTGCAAAGTAACATTCATTGAAGAAGAAGCGTTCATTAGAGGAGGAGGCTCAGAAAAAAGAAGATGAGTTTTTTTTTCAATTAAAGTAGCATTGCCTTTAACCAAACTTTGTTATAATGATAAAAAAAAGTCTAGCTTGCAAAATACAATGCCTTCCACAATAAAGGGCATTGCCGATAAAATCTCCCTAGATGATTTTTTTTCCTTTCTCAATTTTACACTCTTTAGTTAATTTTCTCCAAATTTTATTGAACATTTCTGAACAAATTCTGAAGGACGACTTCAAAATGAATTTTCATAATTTAAAAAATACACGCTAGTGTTTGATTTTCTATCTTGATATAAACCATACATATCTATAATTATGGGAATGTGATCAAAAGTAAACGAACAAACTAAGATAATGATAAGTTCTCCTCTTCATCCCAAGTGGTAGCCGTCTTGCCCATTTTCTGAAGTACTCGAATGACTCTCTCTGGTGTCACATTTCCCGTCAACGTGATCTTGTTTTGCTTTATATCAAAATCGTATGTCTCAATATCTGCACACCAACATCAACCAAAATACACAAAAAAAATTTACTCAAATTGAAACTCAACTCCCTATGGTCTAATGATTCGAATTGCCCACTAATTTAGTGGTAGGTGCAAGAGTTATCCATCCTCTGAATTGCTATAGAGCAAGTCCGCCTAGGGGCCATCCGGCTCTGTTGTCACGCTTATAGGGTGGTTACCATCCGGCTTATGGGGTGGGTAACATGACAGCCTGATCTCAAGTGGATGGCTGAGTCCTAGCCATCTTTGGGCTTCGAGGGTCCCCGGTCTCATTAGGACTTGGATGCCCAAGGATGTATATTGAGCTGCCGGGTTCTCTTCCCAAACCTGAGCCAGGCACCCTAAGCTCGTGGCCTCTCCCAATGCATACTTAACTTGCCTCAATTATACCCTAAGCTCGTCGGTCTCATTGGGACTTGGATGCCCAAGGATGTATATTGAGCTGCCGGGTTCTCCTCCCAAACCTGAGCCAGGCACCCTAAGCTCGTCGGCCTCTCCCAATGCATACTTGACTTGCCTCAATATAAAAACTCATTGGATATATTATTTTGAGGTGGTTTACTTCACAACAAACTTCTACGTATTTTAATCTCAAATGTGGTCGAACAATTATACCTACTATATTGCGAGATAATTTAGATATGAACTTGAAAAAAACATAATGGTCTCGAGTTTGTTAACTTGAACTTTTCTGAGTTGAGATCTGAAAAGTAAAAAAAACGGGGAGAGGTGATTTAGATATACCATCAATCTTCTTAATAGCTTTCCTGATTTTCTTGATACACTCCTCACAATGCATCCCCACTTTTAACTCCACCTAAAAACAAAAATCAAATAAAACAATTGAAACCTATGAAAACCCATTCACGTAAGGAGATCATTCAAATGAAGCACAAAATCAGTAAAAGATGAAGAAATCACTTACAGTAGCCATTAAAACTCAGTTCAGTTTGTGACGAAGAGTACGAGTTGATTGTTGGGTTTATATAGAAATCAAATGAGATTCTATTATTCTTCTGCTGCAGCAGCTGGACTGAGAGAAGATGAACACCTTTCCAGTAGCTAAATTATTGGCTTCTTTAATGTTTAGATGCCTTTCTTGGTTACAAGCTTATATATATATATATTAAAGCACCCATGATATGCTCTGCAGCTAATAAGGCAAAAGATGAAAGGTACTTTTAAAAAGGAACGGACCGTATGTTTTTTGGACTCGCTTTCAGGCACAAAAATCAGTGTTTTTGTTTTCTTAATCACATACATTTTTC
Source organism: Eschscholzia californica subsp. californica (assembly GCA_002897215.1). Lineage (NCBI taxonomy): Eukaryota > Viridiplantae > Streptophyta > Magnoliopsida > Ranunculales > Papaveraceae > Eschscholzia > Eschscholzia californica. Next base: position 249,437 of record BEHA01001181.1, on the reverse strand, counting down.
TACTACTTTGCTATGTTCCTTTCAGACCATCTCCAATGCAGCAAACCAGAAGTGGATAAGTTAGCTCCTTTCTCTACAACTTGCCGACGAATTCTTTTAGCCTTCTCCAAATTTTTATGTTGTCAGATTACAAGTTAATCAAGTCCAATAAGAGGGATCTAGGTCCAATAAAAGAAACACCAATTCTGGCCAAAAGCACCTGTTGAAATGGTAAGCAATAGTTTCGTACTAATTCACATTTGGGTCTTCAATTTCGACTTCCTTTCTTAAGTTAAAATCTAACGATATAAGCAAGAGTTGGGATACCAATATATATTACTGATTATTGAAGTAGATATGTAAAAACTGTAAATTGGGCAATAAACATAATCAATCAAAGATCTTTAAGAAAAGAAATGGAGAAAGTAAAAGAATAAGAAGATTATATATTTAAATGTAGATACTGAGATACAGAGCTTTCATGAGCTACATCTGTTTTAACTATTGGATACATTTTCACAAAAAGGATATGTTACACTGATGATCAACATTGAGGCAAAAACGAATTGTGTCATGGACAATACTATTATGATACAACTTACAGGACAATCGACCTTGAATCACGTATCTTTTGAGAAGCGGAACTCCTTGATGGGTGCATTTATCATGAATCACTCCAACTTTCAGAATCGTCGTCTTCATCACTCCCAGCCAAGGCCTGTTTCATCAATTTTTAGGGAAGGTGGTAAAGGGATAGTTGACTACGAGAGAAGAAGAGATCAGAACAATTTAGCGAATCCAAACTAACCTGGCGAATTGCGTTAGCCTTTTCTATTATGGCAGAAACTCTCAAATTGCTCTTAGGAGCCTGAGTACTAGGTCTTGTCATAACCGTCGGCTTCAGATTGAAAGACTAATTAAAAAAAAAAAAACTGAATATTTCTCATGATCAGAATTAATTAGATTAGTAGCTCCATCGTGGAGATGAAGTACCAAGAAGATCAGAAACGAATAAAATATTTTAGTTATCCAACCTTTTCCCTTATCTGTTCAAGCAAAGAATTCCTTTCATCCACCTTTGGCTCAACTTGAGGCTGAGCCAATTCGCTTACCTTCCTCATCTGCAATTACCAAAAAAAATCAACTGCGAGAACCCAAATGGGTAGCGATCTCCGAAACTATAAGAAGATATGGAATTGTCTTAAACAACAATTACCGTGCTTTTATCATGAGAAGCAACAGCTTGTATAAGAGGGTCTCGTGGTCTGTGAAGCCAGGCTTTAAAACTTCCCTTGGGTTTCTCTTCTTCAAATGGTGGCATGAGCGTCATATATAAGTTTGGTTCCCATTTCATGCCTTCTTCTAAAGACAAAGAAACATGTTGAGGTTTTTCATCCCCAATAGTTGATGGTGGTTTGAACTGGTACGAGGGACGCATGCTTTCTTCCTCGATAGTTAGGGAAGTATCTTCAGGCCTTTCTGTATGTTGTATCGGGAGTAACAAGTTCATATGGTCTGCTACTTTATCCTCTAAATTTAGGGAAGAATGATCATCCACATCTTCATTGCCTGATGAAAGCAAAAATTCATTTCGAGACTTCTCAACTTCTCCATTGTGTATCAATTCTAATGGATTCAATGACTGCAACATTTCACCGTCTAGATCTAGAGAACAGTCTTGAGAATTCACACCTTCATTAGTTGGTAAAGAAGTTAACTCATTAGAGTCTAGAGAATTTTCGACTTTTCTGTCTTCAATCAGTTGCGATAAATTTGAAGTCTTTGTAACCTCTTTTTCCTCTAGATATGGAGAAGAATATTGAGCATTCGTATCTTCGCTACTTGGAGAATGACATTCATTCGAATCAGGATGCATCAAACTTCCATCTGAATTAAGTGGAGGCATCTCATTCTTCATGTCTAAGGATAGGAATGGTTTTTGACTATACTCCGCAAACTCCGAGATTGCCGAACTATTTACAAGCTTCTCGTTGTCCATGACTAAGAATGGGTTGAGAGGCTTCTCAAGTTCGGGGGAAGACAACTGAGCCTGTTCACCTGTAGTGACTGGTGAAAACGGATTAAGGCTAGATTGAACCATTTTTACCTCTGGCGAAAGCAAACCGTGCTGAAGCTTCTCTTTTCTCCATTCTAAAGGAGGAAGAGGCGGAAGTGGCGGTATCTCCATTTGATTATCTTCAATATCAAAAAGTGGATTATCTATCAAAGGCATTAGAGTCTGTTGTTCCGACAATTGTTGGTGGGGTATTCCAGGGAGAAGGTCGAAGCTGGAAATGCGTGGAAGAGCACTACTCAATGCTTCAGAATTCTGAACTTTATGTCCAGATAATATTTCTGAGAACTGTGATTCTGGTACTCGTCTGAGGTTTTCTAATAACAATGACCCTGAAGAATCATCAGCACAATCATCAGAAAAGTTCTTGGCATTTGGAAGTTGCAATTCATCACTTTCAGGATTGAACTTAGTATACTCTCCAACTGAGTGCTCAGATCCCACATTATGGAGGTCAACTGGCGACTCCAAGGCTTCTCCAATAGGAACTCCTGGCTCTATAGGAGAATGGGTAAATCGAGATGGGGAATCTTTTGCTCTCGCTGAAATATCAGTTTGAGATTGACCTAACTCTGACTCTTTTTCACCTTCCTCCATTAAGCTAACAACCCTAGTAGCATCACTGAGATGCAAATGGCTTTGGTCCTGAAGCAGCATTGGATCATGAACAAAATTGGTTGCCGGTTGATCAAATGATCCTGGATTGGAAAGAGAAGTTTTGGAATCTGAAACAGGAACTTGCCCCAGGTCTATTGCTTCCATTTGTGCATCTGAGCAAGGAAAATGACTAGATTTAGGACGTTCCAGTTCAAATTGTTCAGAGTCACTGTTACAAAACTGTGGAACCTCATTTGCCAGTTTCCGATCTTTTGGTTCTTCAGCAGTCTTGTCAGCAGCCCGCACATCACTCCTATGAATACCATTCAGAGAACCTGGTGAACACTGAGACAGAGATATGACTCTTAAATCGGTTTCGGGGTCTTGTTCTTTCAGATCATGAACATCTGAATGCAAACCAAAGGAAAGTGAATCATCCAGTCTTTCGTTTATCAAATCTCCATGGGAACTACTATTTTCATCATATTTTTCTGGAAAATTTTCTTCAGGAGCATCATCATTGTTTTTTTGTCCAACAGTTAAATTCAAAAAATTGGGAAGATGAAGGAAGGAATCAGAAGATTCAACGTAAAGTTCCATATCCGACAAGTAAGTGGGGTGACTTTTGACAGACACCATAGGGGACAGATCATTTCTCGACTGAGAAGGAAAATCTGAGACATTAATGCTACAGGGTAAGTAATCACTTGAGTAGTTACTATCTTCTACAGAATTTGGATATAACCCTAAGCTACCAGCTTTAGTAGATTCTCTATCACTTGTATGGGAGAGAGTAAATGTTGAATCTGTGAGAGAAGAGTCGCGCGATACATCTACAAATGTAGACCCGTGGTTTTCGAACTCAGATACTTCAAGATTGTTCCCATAGGAAGTTGGATGCTCTGACTTCCCCGATATATCAACAAACTCAGTAGATTGATTCAGTTTTACTGCTACATCACCATCTCTCAGCACATCTTCTGCTGAACTGCTCGGACTGTAGAAAAAAGAAAAACTAGATCTTTCTTTTCTGAATGGACTCGTTCCCTCATCCGAAACACTTGAATTTCCAACTGAATGGGAATCTGAAAAATGAATTTGAAGCTCCTGAAGTTCTTCGTTACTCTTAGAACCAATCATCTTCTTCTCAATGTGAAAGATACCCTGGTCATTTTTGGGTTTACCCTCAGTGTCAGTTTCAAATTCTGATTCCATTGTAGTAAGGGCGTCCATGTAGTTGTCACTCGTGACGTCATCCAATCGCAACCCATCATCTTTTCCTACAGTTTTGCTTTCCCCAATAACCATCTCTTTCTTCTCGCCTTCCAATCTGTAAAAGTTGGTTGGAACTTTCTCTAACTCAATATCAGGGATCTGTACTGGCAACTCTCCCAGACTTGTTTTTTTAGTATCGTCCATGCAGATTTCCAGTATCTTTTCCTCTCTATTAGGAGATGGAACTGAATCGCTGTCTTTCACCGCTAATGAGTTGATAGGACTTTGTATACAGGCATCAACCTCGTAACTGGATTCACTAAAATCATCGTGTTTCGTGTTCACACAAGTGGAGCTTTCATAGACTTCACAAACATTTTCTAGCTTCGTAGAATGAGTCTCCCTGAATCTCTCCATGTAGCTTCTCCCACTTACAGTATCAAACAAAAAACCATTAAATTGCCTTTTCTTCAGTTTCACACGATTCAGAGGAACATTAATACCAGTTTGGCTGCTTTCCTCCGAAAACAACTGATGCAATCTGAATCATCAACAGTGTTTTAGTCACGAAACCGTATTTAAACCACAACGGTAAACTTATCATAAAAACAACAGCTAGTGCTTGGAAAAGACTAGTTTTAAAAAAATGCTTGGGAAAGACTCTTACTTGACACTGGATATTGGAAATCGATCTGGTTTTCCTCTATTTGCCGAATTTGATCTTTTTTTCTGCAATAAGAAATTCAAACACCTATTTTGCTTAGTAGAACTTTGAGACATACTTGTTTCGGGCTTTCACAGAAGGGTCACTGAATAGTTCAATGTGAATGTGAGAAACGAATACTACAATAACATTTAGTTTTCAGAATTCAAGATAATGTGTAGCTATCTAACATTGTTGGTATATAAACTTCGCCAAGATCTGTGCTGATATCTAAATGGAAATGATCGAATGGCTGATTTGCAAGAATGGTCACCTCACCCAGAGCATCCTTAGGAAAATACTAAAATCCCTCACTTACTAAAAGTTTCCCAGCGAAGACTCACTAGAGGTCTAAGTTTTATTCAAATTTTCAAAAGCATTTAAGGACGTCTGTTCAAACATATTAAAGATGGTAATGTGTTAAACATAACTTACCATGGTTTTGTGGGGTTTCCTTTCCATTTGGGACTCTGCATTTGTTGATTCATAAGCAGTAAACTGTGCTTTAAAAAATGAGGGATCAGAATACCGTTTTAAAGACGCCCCAGCACCACAAGTATCAAACCTGTGAGAAATACAATTGTAATAAGACTCAATAGAACTTCAGCAGTATCTAGAGGTGAGAAAGAATCAAGTTATAATACTTGTCCAACAAAAATAATCGAGGTGGACCACGGCATTCTTCATAATAGTCCATAACAGATCGAGGCAATACTCCGCAGGCAATCAGGTTCTGGTCAGTTCGGAGATTCGGATGCCAGACAGTACCTGAAAGATATCATGCATTTACAGAATCAAGACCTTCAATCATTTTGATTTAAAGGAGTCTGTTCCAACCACGATAACCCTTTCCTCTAAGAGAAACTTACCATTAGAAAGAAATGTTATTGTATCCGCCATTGTTCATTGATTCATTAATCGTAAAGAGTAACATTTCTACTCAAATAAATTTTAGGATATTTTAGTGCATCCAATTGGAAGGTTGGTTTGGTAGAAAAAAGAATGATCCCAATTCCACAAAGTCTATCTTCAAGAAACAATGTGCAAAATATTTTGTACGAGAGAAATAATATCGTACACTACATTCTCCCTACTCATCATTTCCTAATCAATAATCATATTTAATGAAATACCTCAAAATTTTGATTGTAGTACAGAAGCATTCTACTAAAATGCCTGATGAAATAAACAAATGTACAAATTGTTGCGTGGTTTGGGCTTTCCTTCACAATTACAAATTGTCAACGAGGGATTCTAACAACTCAATGGTTATATGAACTTCGATATGAAGTCATAGATTATGATTGAAGATATCAAGTCTTAGTTTTCAGTTTATTTTTACTGAGTATTTTATATGGTTTTCGAAACTCCTTTAACATCGGTGGTAGTAAACAATAGTATTTACTTTAGTCATGCTACATTTATTGGATTTACATTATACGAAATTAAAGTTATGCCTTTTTACCACCGGTAAAACACTTTTTTAAACATTGCAAACAATCTCCCCCTCGCACATCGTTTTTAACTTCGACACACTATTAAGCCGAGACTAGTTATATCCTTGGCTCTGATACCAGTGTTGTGTAGTCTTGGGCCTCTCTCACCCCAAAACCTAGCTCAAGATGTGAGACTTTCTCTCACACTTAAGAACTGACCACTTTCCCCTTCCACAACTCCTGTGCTATTACCGTAACACAAATAGCCGTATTACATTTGTAATTCAAGGTACAGTTTAAAGAACATCTTTACCTTCATTATAGAGGAACAATGAGTGATCAGTTTGAGAAAAGAAGGCCTTCTCCAAGGATGGAAACTCTGCTTCTATTTGTTCAACACGAATCTTCAGTTCATGGCCCCTTGAAGCAGTAGCCATGACTTCTTCATGCAAGTCATTGAATATCCCAGCAGCAAATCTATTGCACCACAAGATAAAAAAAAAAGAATACATTAATCATAATCAAAATGTTATGAAGATTTCCACACTATAAGAGATATAATCAACAGGATTGAGATAAAAACAGAAACTTTTTTTAAGACTAAGGTAATCTTCAATTTGGAAGTCCAAGATTCAGAAACAAAATGCACCCAAGTTATTAAAAGAATCAAAAAATGCTGAGTGAATTTTTCCTTTTCATAGCTTCCTCAAACAAAAACTTTCAAAATTCACAAACATTAACACCAATTTAACCTCCCAAATCCTCTTAGAATCATCAAAACACCAAATCAACAATACCCAACTCCTCCAGATCCAAAACACTAATCTAAATTCCACAATTGGTAACAACCAACACTTTAGATCCAAGATTTTTCATTAAAATGTTAACATTTACTTCTCAATGAAAGAAAAATTGATAACAACAACCTCCAAATTAGTGAAACATTTTCATGAATTTCAACATTCTATTTTTAGCACCTGAGTATTCGAACTCAAACAAAAGAAAACAGTAATAACAGAAGAAACTCACTCAGCAAGGTCTCCTAACTGACGTAAAACCCCAACGAGTCCCGCCATTGCAACACCTTCAAGTAGAGCTTCTGGGTCATTTTTATCGGCGGCTTTGTATAGCTCTGGATCCACCAAGGTATACTCATTCCTTAAGAGGAACTTCGACAAAGGCATTCTTCTACTTCTCTCAGAAAAACCTAGTTTTGTAAAATGTCTATACTTCAGTTTATAATCTACATTTCCACCATTAGAATCTGTGGAAATTTATCAGTTCATTATAGAGATTTGGTGAGGTAGAGAGAGAAAGAAGAGAGAGAGAGAGAGAGAGAGAGAGAAAATGGGTCTCTGCGTATTCAGTGAATGTTATTATTTCCGTAGTAAAAGGAGTAACCGTTTTGTTTGTAACGTTTCGGAATGGAGAAAATCGGGAAAAGACATAATTATTCAGTTCGAGTGTTTCTTTCAATGTAAATATCATAAGAAGTACACATAGGGGTGAGAATATAGCTCGAAACTCGAAAGTCCGGCTCGGAACACCCAGGTCCGATGGATAATGAACCTGCTCGAAGTCGGACACTATCTGTTCCTCGTTACATTTTAGTGAGCGAGTTTGGACATCCTCTCATATAATCCAACTCATTAGAGTCGGATTAGAGGGGTTAGTTTAGGGTTAAGTATAAAAGACTTGCATCTTATATATTAAAACAATTCCGTTAGTTATGCTGTAATTAAGTCTAGTCGTTCGTTTTCTATTGAGAGTTTGAAAAAAAATTAATGTAGCAGAAAGGGATTTCTAAATAATACAATTTCAACATTTCAGTTTTGGAATAATATTCCAAAGGGTGTCTTACTCATTTAATATCACGAGCGGAAAAGGTTAGAAATGGAAAGATAAGTAATAGAGATTAGTGAGAAAGAGAGACGAAAAGATTGATAGAGAAGATTTCATCAACGAAGAAGAAAAAGATAGAACCATCAACCGAATAGAGTATTTCTGTAAATCAAATCGTTGAAAATGCCTACCTTATTTAGTGGCGATGAAACTACACATTTACTCGTCTTTATAGGGGTTGCAATTGCTTTAGTTTTTTTTATGTACCTAAACCTTAACCTTAGATCTAAGGGTGTTTGTTGGATCAGTAATGGTATTTTGGGGTTATCCGTAGGACGATAGCCAATTTAGAGTGGTTTGTTTAGTTAGTTTCTCAAACCGTATGAAACCCTTCATGGATTGGTTTTATTCTAGATTTTCTTGATATGATAAATTATTCTACGTCAAACAATTTCTTCTCCACATATGATAAATTATTATAAATCAAACGTTGTCTTCTTCTCGGAAAACATTCATCCTAAATTAAAAAGATTAAACACTCGCAATTTAAAAGATAAAATCAATTTTGTCTCAGATAAATATCTAGGAGCCTAATTGTTCATTCGTCATCGTAAATTTTTTATTTTCTCTTAATTGCTTGATTCTATAAAAAAAAATCTTTCTTCGAGGCAGAATAAGTACATGTCTCAAGTTGGTCGCTCCATAGTCGTATCGACTATAATAACGACCATCCTTAAATTCTAGATGCAATGTTTCGCTATTCCAAAAAGAATTTGGAAATGCATAGAGTCCATCCAGCGGACTTTCTGGTAAGGAAGATCTGGAAGAATATATGCAATCTGAAATCGATGGGGGTCTAGATTTTGAAACCTTCAAAAAGAGAACTAAGCTTTTCTCAGCAAATTAGCTTGAAAATTAAAAACAGAAAATAACACTCACTGGGTCCAGTTTCTTAAAACAAAATATTTCCAGAATTCATATCTCTCGGACACGACAAAAGAATCAACATTAACGGACCTGAAAAAAACATCACATATTTTCTTCATTTTGTCAATCAAAATTATATATAGGAGATTGATGATGGTAAAAACATGAACGTATGGTAAATATCTTAATTAATGAATCGTGGTAAGTGGAATAACAACATTATAAAGGACAATTGGATGAACACATTACTCTCATCATTACTTCCATTACAAGAAACAAAATAGAAAAGGATAAAATGAAATGGGACCTCAACAAAAATGGAGATATCTTCCATGTAAACATACATTCAAAACAACAATAACGATATAGGACAAAATGTCAAAAAGAATTCTTGTGACATCTAAAGGTTATACCCAAAATCAAACTTTTTTTATGGAAATGTTACACACGGACTCTTTTGATATTAAAAAGAATAGCAAAATATATTGGTCAGTCTAGCATATGTAAAACCTGCAATGCAATACTGCAATAGAAACAATTGGTCGTGCTTTCCTACATTGTGATTACACACTGAACATTTGGTTTTATTCCAACATTAACTCAAACAAAATATTATCTCTCATGGAATGGATAAATACATTGAATTTTAGAAATATAAAAGAGATGGAAACTCACACATCTTTCTTTTCAATCATCATATCCTTTCGATGATTTGGAAAACTACATGCAACATTCTTTTCAAGAACCTTAGAGCAAGTCCAATGTTGGGATCGAACTTCCAATTTTGAGAGTCCCTGAATTTTTTTCACTTCAATGTCGAACTTTCAACAGAGGCTTTCAAATCCAAGTTATGTATGTATGGGATGTACGTGGCTCGGATTTTGGTTTCAATTTTCAACCATGAAATTATTGGCTCTAAATTAAAATTTTGATCACTTCCGGTTCAAATAATAAATTGACAAGAAAAAAACTGACGAATTTTTTAAAATTATTTTTCAATGAAATAAATATTTTGATCACTTCCAATTACGAATAATAAATTGACAAGAAAAAAAAATAACATTTTAAGAAAAAAATTCAATTTTTTTTTATGAAAAATGGTCCCTAATTTACTGTTGAGAGCCCCCAACTAGCCGATGCGGACTCCCAACGGTAATATAGTGGGGTTGGGAGCCCGGGAGGGTGGGGCTCCAACCCCTGGGCTCCTCGGTTGGAGGGGGTGAGGGCTCGGACTGGACTCCCAAATTCAAATTTGGGAGCCCAATTGGAGTTGCTCTTATATACATTTCATGGAAACAGTGCACCAGATTTTCGTTTTCAGTTAATTCCTCCTCATCAAGAAATAAATCCAGATTACATGAGAAAAAAATCTCATGTCAAACGACTCTCATGGAATCCTCCTCCAATCCAATTTTACAAAGATAAATATAAATCCAACTTCCGAAACAAAAGAGAAGTAGGAAGTGTCCTCATTATGAACGATCAAACATCTGCAGTCTTCCAAGCAAAAGCTATCAAGACGAGAGTCAAAATTATTGAGGAAGGGGAAGCAAAGGAAATCTTATAAGAAATCAATTAATGGACAAAATCTTTAAACATGCTGTACAATATCATATCTAAAAGGAGATAATTGAGCAATCATAAACCGATTACAAGAAAGACGAGTAAATACTAAATACCCACTAGATCTCACAAGCTACCAATTCGACAAATAGAAAATATAATGTTAAAGCGTATAATATAGCAAATAGAGCGAGTATTTATCCATCTGAAATGACTTGGAATCATGAATCCCCCGGTATTAATTTCTTGTAATCTTTTTGTATGTTGGACTTTTAGTTGGGGAAGTTTTATTGGCGCCTCCCATAAGTGTTAAAAACGACTCCCATAAGCGAGACGTTTTTAAAACTGCTCTTTCAGACTTTCAGTTATAATATATCTCACTTGACAAAAAAAAATTATAGGTTTTTTGAGAGTTAGAATATTTTGCAAGTTACATGTAGTTGATTAATTAACAAAGATCATCACTAAGTATGTGTCTTACCAAAAAAAAATGGTTGGTACTTAAATAAATAACGAGACAAATTTAACTAGTAGTGTAAATGATGATATCCATGATTACTATACTGGCTTTTCAGAATGTAAGTGATAATAATTATGTAATCTTGGACTTAAAGTTTGGTTTTCCCCCTTACTTTTTAGTTTCTTCTAAGGCACTTTCCTCTCCTACACTTATAAAAAAATATTGTTCTTTGAAAATTGAAAACTTTCTATTGCCTTTTCAAACGACCTCCAACAAAGCACCATCACTATATATCGGATTCCACACATTATGTGTAATATTTTCAACAAAAAAAATGTATTATGTGATATTGCACATTTATATGATTAATACTGAAAAATGAATGGAATATCATTCATGTAACATTGTGATTTTATCACTTATGAATGGAATATTTTCAATAAAAAAAGTATGTAACTCTCATTAAGTTTTCAGAAGAGAAAAATAAGAATATCATCCATGTAACATTGTGATTTTATCACTTATGAATGGAAATTGTTTCCTTTACATTAAAAAAAAACCCAGAAAAATGACTTTTAATTGTATCATATCTATCTAGAAAAAAAAAGGAGTAAATGGAGTATGTATATTTTGGACAAGGAAATTCCTTGGGCACCTCAAATATTGGTTTTTTTTTGTTGAACTACCTCCAATATTGGGTTGAAAGATAAAAAGATTTAGGGTGGGAAGAAATTAGTGGGGGAAATGGGTTGGCGGGCCGGCCCGAGAAATACGGGCCTGGTCCAACCGACCTAATATTTTGACAGGCTAAGTCGGCATGTGGATTTGCCCGAGCCGGATTGAGATAACCTTCTGGCCCATTGGCCAAGGTATGTGGTCTGAGCCCGAGACGTGACCCGACCCATTTAAAAGTCTGTCGAGCCCAATTACATAACATACTAAATATATGTATATGTCTCGTATAATGTATATGCATTATATATGTATCAAGATATTATATGATTAACAATATCATGATTATTGAAATACAATATATGATGCCATATGGGAAACAAACAACGATATTGTGTATTTGTGTCGAAATATTACTTTATCTCTCTAAACCATCTAACAACGGTTTATTCTACAATTTAAAGTATGAATTTGACCATTAAGTTATTGGTTCATGGGTATATAGCCCAAAATAATGTTCAAAAAGGGTTTATGATCCAATCTTAATAAAACATGGATTTTTAGTCATTTTACTCTTTGGTCAAAAAACCCTTACCATCTCTATTTTATTTCCAGTTATGTCCCAACTCTATTTACACGGGATTTCTAAATGTGGGGACGAGCGAATCTTGGTAACGGTTAAATGAAGCGTGATTTTTGGATTATTTCCGTTTACAACAAAATCTCTTAATCGACTTTCTCTCTCATCAGTTGTACTGTTTAGGCAAAAACCACAACTTTCCCAAATTGAAACGCTCCAAAATCCTAACGAGAAAATTGAATCGCCATCTTCCAGAAGGTAAGAAACCGGCTTTATTCTTCAACTTTCTTAACCTCTCAAGATTCCGATTCAGTTGAAGAGGTATCATCGCCATTAAAACGAAAAGGTTTTTCGATTCGTTTGGGTTTCGAACCATCATCACTTTCAAATGAAAATCTATATAAAACCGAGCTTGCATGGTTAGTTTTCATCATAAAGAAGTTTGTTTCAACGTTATGGTAAGATTTTGGGTTGATTTTTAAGGTTTTTTCTGTTGTGACATAGTTTCTGATGTTCAAAGCTTCGTCATAAATCAATTTTTAGAGATCTGTTTGATAAATTATGTTAATTTCTGTCTGGTATAACTTAAACTACTGTAAAGTATGTATAATTTATTCACAAGTATCCGTGATTTACCACAGGATTCGGTAATTTATGATAAATAACCAATGATAACAGCAAAAATTTAAAAGTTTTTAATTGATCAAACCTTGTAATTTCTGATAGTGGTCATTTATATGAAGGAATTTATATTGTATACTGATATACAATAAGTATGTTTTACAATGGAATTTAATGATGTACAACAAGTTATGATATACTAATGATAAAGTATAATTTTAAACGTTATATACCTAAACTGTAGATACGGTATTATGTATAATTTATAATAAATTATGAAAACTTTATGAAAAATAATGAGACATTTATCACAAATAATGAAATCATGTTTCATTTCCATGTCTTTCAAATTGAACATAGAATCGCATTTCAATGGGCCCATCCATGCACTGTCCATTTTTAATCTTCAACGTGACACACAACAGTAACACGCTTAGAATCATTCTTTATGAATTTGAAATGATGACCGGTGTTGATGCTATATTGCCTAAGAGCATATCGAAAAGCTTTTGCACCCCCAGGAAATAATTGTCCTGGTTCTGTAAATATCTTATTCCAACTATCTGATTTCAGTTTGATTTCCTTATTTTGATTTGATGATTCTGCCTGGAACTCCATCTGTGATAACAAAGTGAGATAGATTAATTCAAATAAATTATATGAACATTTGAATAAATTACATGTACTTTACAGAAACGTACACAGGATTTACATATGTAAATCAAAGATGTTCTAATAATGAAACGAGAACTGTTTTGATATTAAATTATACATAATGTTCCATAAATTACGTATGATTTACATAAAATAATATAATTTTATTCGTGAAAAAGTATATATAATTTACAGAACCAGAACATATATCATGTTCTCAATTTGATAAACATCGTAGGGAGAAGTTTATATAATTTACTTTACATTATGGTAATTTAAAAGTATATATAATGTTAATTCTGTTATGAGTAACCGTGCAAAAAAATCACGTTTCATCAATCTGTACGGAAAAAAATCAGATCTGAAGAAAATTTGAATATTATACTTTGCATAAACTCCAAATCTATTGATAACTGATATGACGATTGATCTGAAACTGAATCATCAAATAAGAAAATTTAGAAATGAAGTATTAATCTCATCAAGATCGTGATCATTAATACAATCTTTAGAGAGACAAAGACAATAATAACTTTCTTGATCTGAAACAGAATCATCAAATAAGAAAATTGTTTACCTGATTAACAATTAAGATGATGATTTGGAATAGCTCTAATGATAATGAAACAAGTTAATGGAAGATTTTTAATCGAAACATAATAAAAAAACATGAAATTTGGTTTGAGTTTTACCTGAACTTAGAAACTCAGTTTTCTGTTTTAATGGAGGATAGTTTGAGAAGATGAAGGTGTAGAGAGAGAAAGATAGGACGAGAAGGTTTCGGTTACAAATTTAAGGAAGATAACGATTTCTTTCTTCCTTTAGAGCCGGTAATTGGAGAGAGAAACAAGGAGATAAAAAAGGGAAACGAATATTGGTTGATTTGAGCTTAAATTAGATCTTATATATATGGAAGGTTAGTTTAGGTATTATAAATTATTTGGTATTCTAGGGATTTGTGTTTTCTCTCTAGATGACACCAAATGGACTACATATCCATTTGTATTATTTTTTGGTTTTGAAACTCTTTATAGGATTAGAGAGGACTAAATGTCTTATTAGGGCACGTTTTTTGGGCTATAAACCCAAAAATTCTTTTGAAATTCTCAGATTTTGGCAACATTGATTACACCATTATACTTTTCCAGCACATAGACTCGCCTGATACATTTTGTGTAAACACAGTCATCAAGGCTTACTCTAGTAACTCTAATTCAGAGCAAGTTGTGCTTTTCTATTTCGACATGCTACAGAAAGGGTTCGTCCCCAACAACTATACCTTTCCCCCACTTGTGAAGTCTTGTGAGAACATGAATGATTCTTCTAAGAAAGCTACTGGAGAAAAATGCTATGGCCAGGCTATTAAAAATGTCGTTGCTGATGTTTTACCTTTACAGAATTCTTTGATCCATATGTATGCTAGTTTTGTATAACTAATGTTGCACACGATGAGTATGGTGAAATCTTAAGAGAGATGATAATGGTTGTTAGAACTTTGTAGATGATTATAGTACTCGTGTCATGGGGAGAGGTTTGTATAAAGAAGCATAGATTGAAGAAGTTAAGAAGTTGATTGGGATGAGGGTTATAGGGTTTATTTGAAACTGGTGGGAAAAGTGATTATGGTTGAATGATCAAATGTTTTGTGCTTCTTGTTGCATTATGTATATGATTCATTGATCAAGTTTCTCTCCCTCTCTACATTATGTATTAAAGGTTTAATCTTAAAGTAGAAAACAATAAGAATTTTGAAGGTTTGGTCTTAAAGTCGACCACACAATCTTTCATGTGTTTTATAGGATGAATGACGAAATCAATTCCAAACTCAAGATTTCGTAGACACACACTTAGTTTATATTCTCGATTTGCAAATCGCGTTTGCAAGAAATGCAACTCAAGATTTTATTCAACAAAGCTTGCAAATCATGTTTGCAGTCTATATTTTGCAAACACAGTTTGCAGTTTACATTATGCAAACACATGTTTGCAAAACAGATTGTTGCAAACACATGTTTGCAGAAAAAACGTAAGAGAAAAAACGTCGTTTTTTTTCTTTTTTTTTTAAAACATAAAGTATTGAAGTTGGATCTTGTTAGAAAGCTAATGAAAAATCATTTCTAAATATATAACTTTTATAGAAATCCGATATCTCAAACAAATGTTATACCGATTTAAAGTTTAAATAAAAATAAAAGAATTTAGTTACACAAAATGACAAAAAGGATTATTTTAGTCTTTGTACTTTTTGACCTGAATAATAATTTTGAAATGTTGTATGATTTTTTACTTATTTTCTGTATTATTTTGACCTATATAGTTGATACCCCTTGAATTTGGCTCTAAAGTTGGGCAGCCCCTGATATAAGCTAGGAATCTTGATTGAATTGCTGTTTTGCACCAGTGCTCTCAATTTTGCGTGATTCCGATATCGGCAACTTTTTTTTTTGCTCGAGTCGCTTTCATTCACTTATGAACAAAGACTATAAGTCTCCCAGTTAAGGTTGTGTTTTATTTGGCAGACATTTTTTAGATAACAGGTTTAAGCTTTTGATAATCCCCCATCTTTTGGCAGCCATTTTTCCGACTTTGAGTTCCTTCCGATTCTGAAATGTGATTTATGTTCTTCATTTATGCGGTTCCTTTCGTGGTTTTCCAAGTTCTTCCACTCCCAGTAACAAGTTTAGACTATTGATAAACTCCGATCTTTTTGGCAAACATTTTTGCGGTTCGAGTTCCTTCTGATACTGAAAGGTGATTTAAGTAGTTTAGAATTCTCATATTTGAATGTACTTGAGTACTTCCATATTGTCAAAATCACTAAACCCCTTCCTATGCAAATCTTTTATTTGGACTATATTTTATTGATTTTAATAAGCTAGAAAACTTTCAGATGTTCGAGACACGCTGACCATTCAAAAAAAAACTTTCAGGTGTTGTATATAATCAAGTTCTAAAGACGAAAATTTGAGTTTTGAAAGTAATAACTTGGAAACAAACATAGTTTAAGGGATTATAAAATTTTGAATATGAAGCTTACTTTCTGATCAATTGAGAGAAATGACCCAACATTCTTATTTCTTACTATTTTTTGTTCCTACAAAGCTGACCTATTACTCTCTATCTCTGCAAGATGAATCATATATAAGAGATATAAATATACTTATGGCTATCGAAGCTTCTTCCTTTGAGGTCGACAAAGGTGCGCAAATTTGAAAATTTGTTTTTCTTCTCTTATCGAGTTAGTGGAGAATGTTAAATTCATGGTTATATAATAATCGGAGATATGAAAATAAAGTAAAGACACGATAGTTTAACGTGGTTCGGTCGGATACTCATGACCTACAGCCACGAAGAATAACTTCTTTATTGATTATCACCACATATACAATTGTGGGGTTGATCGGTTACATTGGTCAGACATAACTCGATAATTTAATCCCTAGAACCCCCTCCTATTTATAGATAACTTAGGGTTTAGGTTTCCTAGTTTCTCCTAACTAAACTAGGACATAATATAAAATCTATCTAATATTACCATTAGATAGTTACAAGAGACATTCTGAATATACGAAAGTAAAATATTATGGATCTTCAAATATCTTGGATTATATTCTGAATTCTTCTTATCGTCGGATCTCGTCTTCTCGATCCATCATGTACATACACGTGTTACACACGTATATTATTTCTGGAACTCATCTTAAACACCAGATCTCTTATTTTCGATCCGTCTTATCTCACGTATCCTAT
>BEHA01001181.1:200348-232358 GCA_002897215.1 Eschscholzia californica subsp. californica | reverse complement strand
CCCCCCCCCCCCCCCGCCCCCGCAAGTTGGAACACGTAAATTTTGAAGTGCCAGACTTGGAGAGAAAAAATACTTGTTGATTCTTCTTATTTGTTTACTTGCAACTCTCAGATTTTGGATGCTTGATGAATATGAGTGAAGAATGATTAAGTCACAACAAAAAATGTCGAAAATGCGATCACAGATTGAACGAAAATTAATGACAACGAAAGTAAAGTTATTGTTGTCATGTATGAGAAGATGGTCATTGTTTGAACAATGTGAAAGAAATTTCAACAACTAAAAAGTTGTGATTATTAATGTCGACAAGAAAGTTATCGTATTAACTTAATGAGTCACAACAAAATAAAAGTGTTGTATTTAAAATTGACAAGGAAATCATTGTCAAGTGAGTGGCAACAAAGTAATATTGTTGCGTTGAAAATTGACAAGAAATTATTGTCGGATTGCCAAAAATATTGGAAAAGTAACAAACAAAAAAAGGTGGTGTTGTGAAAATTGTCGACAAAAGATTTCTTGTCGTGAAAATGTCAAAGTCGCGGGTACAATGCCGGAAGGAAACCTAAAATAGATGAAACAAGTCTAATTTAGTGAAAAATAAAATGATTATAATGTATGATCCTGAAAATGTCACAGTTGAATCCGAAAAGAAAAATAAATAACTAATCTATTTAGTGTCACATATCGAACTAGAAAAGGTGACAAAAGAATTGTTTCACAGAAGGATATAAGTGAAAGTAGAAAATGTCGTAAGAAAATATAATATTGCTAACAACAAAAGGTTGTGGTAAAAGTCAGTAAAAGTGGCAACAGTGACGTTCGTTGCAAAAACTACTGTAACAAGTAGGTCAACATTTAAGTGACGGAACAGTGTTCCTGTTAACCAACTGTTGGAAAAGAAACCATCACAAATAAAATTTGGGGAAATTGAAATTTCTAACAAAGTTAGGGGTTTTCCAAAATTGCGATTTTCTCAAAATTAGGGTTTCCCAAAATCAGAATTTAATTGAAAATTAAACAAGAGAAATCATCTGTGATGTGTATAAGACTCCAATTCGATGATTGGTATAATCCATATCAACCAAACTCGGCTAAGAATCAATCGGTGGTGATCGGTGTAGAGAGATTAAATTCGACTAAGCTAAACCCAGACTAAGTGTAGCCGGTCGTGGATCGATGAGAAGTTCAACCCGAAAAAACCAAACAATGGTCGTGAAGGGCTACTGAAGCCACAAAGTCGTCATGATTGGTCGATGGTGGTACCGGATCGTGAAGAATCTAGAGAGAGAAAGGGTTGTTGGAGAACCAAAAAAGCAACTCCTTTGTGTCGTTGCAATAAAAATGGTCTGTTGCAAGGAGGGGCACCAGTTAGATGATTTGAAGTCACCGGTGAGTAAGGTGAGCAGCGGAATGGAGGGTCGGTGGGCGGCGCCGATGAGAAAAGAACCCTTAGGGCTTTGCTCGGGAGAAAAAAAATCTCTCGGGAAGAAGATGAAGCAGGTCAGCGAATGTGAAGGATTTGCAAGTCAAAGGCTGCTGACTTAGTCAGCGTGTTAAGAAATTCTCGGGTCAAAGTGAGTTGACTCAGTCTCTTCATCTCAGTCAGTTTGGTCGCGGGTTAGGGAAAACCGGGATATGGTTGGGCGGTTGGAACGAGAATAGACTGAAGGAGTTGAAGGAGATGTCCTTCGACCAAGATGGCAATGCGAGCAATATGTCGGCTAGGACAATTGATGAAGAAGATCATCAAGTCCGATTGATTTAGGGGTCGTTGCGTTTAGCTAGAAACCAACTACGATCGTCGAATTACGAAGTAATTCGCGGCTAACTTCGATCGGATCCTACATCGGGTTACACATAAGAATGGGTATTTAATCAATCGGATGATATGACTAGTGGGAGTGTGATATAACATTGGGAATGTCCCATAAACATATCTCACAGGCCTAAATAGAATTTGGGCAAAAGATAGCAAAAAGGGTCGAAATAAGGGTTTTGGGCCTAGGCAGATTCGAGCACTTTTAGGGCTCGGATTGGGCTGAATTTTGGAGGGACGTTTCCTTATGTTATGAACATTAAATCTGCCAATTTTGGCTGGGTTTGGACGTCATCTCCTTAGGGAATCGAGAAAATATCAACTAGTTGCTATTTTCGACTATTTCCCTAAATCTTATTCTAAAGGGCGTTTTAGGAAACCTAAAAGGAGGTGGATTCTTATTAGGATTCTATATAAACACTCTTAGGGCAGAGAATAAGGTGTGGAAT
Organism: Eschscholzia californica subsp. californica; assembly: GCA_002897215.1. Taxonomy (NCBI): domain Eukaryota; kingdom Viridiplantae; phylum Streptophyta; class Magnoliopsida; order Ranunculales; family Papaveraceae; genus Eschscholzia; species Eschscholzia californica. The sequence goes on along the minus strand of BEHA01001181.1, from coordinate 230,093 downwards.
TTCTCTCTAAGCTTTCTTACTCTACCACATCAAGTAGAGAGGAGAAAGTGAGCTAATTCCCAAGCTATCTTCTAGTCAAGCAAGAAGAAGGTCTTCTTATTATCAAACCACCATTGGAGTGCTAGCGAGCTTTCAAGGAGGGAGATTAAATACACTATTCGGTGTCCCAAATAGAGGAGCTACGTTTGAAGCTCTTGGTCTTCTTTAATCAATTCAACTAGTTCGAGAGAAAAGCGATTAAGGTAATCTACTATCTCCATTAGTTTAATTACTAGTTTTGCATGATGATCTTGGGGATACTAGTGTTAGACATTAGATGTCGTTATCCGCTATAAACACTAGTATAAGGGTATAAATCCCTACATAGACCATATCTAGTCGTTTTTTGTTCCAGAAGTGTTCTCTTTAAATTGCACACCTATTTTAGGTCTAAAAATATCGATTTTTTTGAAAAAAAATTCGAAAGTAAAAGTTGAACTGACCTTTGTAGAAGAGGAAGCCTTTTGGTGCATCGTTGAAGAGTAGAACAAAAAATAAAGTCTTCTCTAATACGATTTTGAAGGAAATAGCGGAAGCAAAACAATTTCGATGATACAGGATTTGATAAACCAACTCATAAGAATCACAGGAATAACTTGTAAATTTTTTTTCGACAAAGTGATTTATCGATTATGTAATCACAACGACTATAAAACATCGTCGGAAATTTGGGGAAGCATAAAGCACGAACAAATAACCTGCTTATGATACCATGTGAAATTCATGATTGTATAATAATCGGAGATATGAACATAAAGTAAAGACATGATAGTTTAACGTGGTTCAGTCGGATACTCATGACCTACATCCACAGAGAATAACTTCTTTATTGATAATCACCACATATACAATTGTGGGGTTGATCGGTTACATTGGTCAGACAAAACTCGATGATTTAATCCCTAGAACCCCCTCCTACTTATATATAACTTAAGATTTAGGGTTTCCTAGTTTCTCCTAACTAAACTAGGAAATAATATAAAATCTATCTAATATTACTATTAGATAGTTACAAAAGATATTCTGAATATAAGAAAGTAAATATCATAGATCTTCACATATCTTCAAATATCTTGGATTATATTCTGAATTCTTCTTAATCGTCGGATCTCGGCTTCTCGATCCGTCACGTAAATACATGTGTTACACACGTATATTATTTCTGGAAATCATCTTGACCATCGAATCTCGTATTTTCGATCGGTCTCATATCACGTATCTTATTAGATAATCTAATTGGATTTTGTGATATCTTCCATTAATCCATGTACCAATGAAATTTTGTACCTTATCATCTCATGTTCGTTATTGGATTTTGTGATATCTTAGATAATCTAATTGCTCATTACGCTCTTAAAAAGTATATGATCTTGATTGAGTTCATTAAGAAAGTGGACTTTACAACACTCTCTAAGATGTTTTGTTTATTAAGTTGTTATGGTTGATATGAATTTAGAACTCTTGGTTAACTCCGATTTCGTTTGTCTTCACTCTTCAGTTATTCTTTTATGTCCGGTCGATCCCCATCTATGATGGAATATGTGTTGTAGAGAAGAAAAAGATGTTTGAAGACAGTAGTGGTGGTGGAGGAAACAAGACGAACATAAAGCTAAAAACCAATGCTCAGTTAGAGCTTTTAGAGAACATGTATGCAGGTTATTTTAACTTTTCAAAATCTTTGTTTTTTAATCAATTTGTTTGTTTTTGTTTTCTAAGGTTGAATTTGGTTTTTACCTTATGTCTTGCGTCATTAGCGGAGACACATCCATGCAAAGCTGTATGTCAAGTGCTTTCTGTAAAGTTAGAGCTTAAAGATCGGAAACTACAGCTAGGGGAGCCATTGAAACATGATGTGCAAAATCTTTGGATGGAGTTTTATAAGTTGTTGCCTGGTGCCCTTTGAACCCCAATAGGTAGTATGTATGGACATCACGAATGTCCTTCAAACCAAATTGAAATCTTGTTAGGTCATCCTTAATCTCTAATCTAACGTAATCGAGATTGTCCAAGCGACCGGCATTACCCACCAACTAAGCTGCCTTATTTGGATTATATGTGTTTCATTTCCCTTTTGAAACCAACCTCTCCTCCTCACCTTCTGCATCGGCGTTGCCTATGGGTTTAATGCTTTCGTAGCATTACCTTCTTCTAAATAAATAATGGTCTTAAAATCTTGGAGCTAAAAATGAGGACAAACATCAAAATATATTCATCAGTAAAATTAGAGTTTTTCTACCCATGGAAACTCAAATGTTTTAGGAGATTTAACTTCGATGGAGAGCAAAATTGATTTTATTATGTCAACCACAAATCCATCCACTTACTATTCTAATTTTTTTCTTCTCAAATGGGCGTTGTTATAGCTTCTCCTGCAATAGTCATCAACGATGGCACCAGGTAAAAAGGCTTCCTTGCCCACAAATCGACTAAAATATCGTTGTTGAATTCTTATATTCTCCTGAATTTTAGGTACTCTATGATGGGGTTAACTGCGGACATTAAAATATGCTTCACAGTTTCAACGATGATCGTTGTTAATGAATTGTTCTTTGCTATTCCGATCATAGAAGATTGGCCAGTTGGTTAAATTTGTGATATAGTAATTTAAAGGCACCCAAATCATGACATTAAGTTTCTTCTAATGTTTAGTTGGTAAATTTTGGATGTTTTTCTACTGAATGAGTTTCTTGATGAATTTGCCACAAAACGAGGTCAATTGCTTTTGATTTAAATTGATCTTGTTAACGGAATAGGATCTGTTATGTGTTGGGAATTGGTGGTGTCTACTAATGTTGTTAGCGGAATCTCGGACATCACATGTCTAACATTAGTATCCCAGGAGCACATGCATAAACTAATGATCAACTAAGAGTGTAGAACATTACCTTAATCGCTAGTTTTCGCTCGAACCTTTCCAATCGCTTTAGAAGACCAAGAGCTCCAATTGTAGCTCCTCTACTTGGGACACCGAATGGTCTACTTAATCTCCCACCTTGAAAGCTAGCTAGAACTCCAATGGTAGTTTGATAATAAGAAGAACTTCTTCTTAATTTGACTAGTTAATAGCTTTTGGGAATTAGCTCACTTTCACCTCTCTACTTGATGTTGTAGAGTAATAAAGCTCTTCGATCTTATCTCCTTTAGCCAAATACTCAGTTCTCAGCTGCTCTTGTACATTTACAATAATAGGGCATTTTAGGTATCTTATACCAAAATTTGGGAATTTTCAGTATTTGAGAAATTAACTGTTAATACCTGAACCGGAAACTAATATTATGTTTTCTTGTCCTCCAAGAACTTAGGGCAGTTTCTCTTTCAGTGGCCTTTGCCATCACAATAGAAACACTTGGTGTCAAGAGGAGTCCCTTTGTCTTTGGGTTTGGTAGCCCGTTTGCCTTTTCCTTTTGACGCAGGTTTCTTCTTCTGCTTTCCACCTTTCTTAAACCCTTTGTCCTTTTGTATCATAAGAACATCCTTCTTATGTTCCACTATTGCTACGTCCTGTTCGGCTGTCTGAAGCATCGCATGATGTTCCTCCAACATTTTATCCCATCCATTCATGTTGTAGTTCATCTTAAACTGATTGAAACCACTATGGAGGGAGTGAAGGATCGTGTCGGTAGCCACCTTGTTGGCTATAAGGAAAGCCCAGTTTGCCAATGAGCCAGATCATCTGACGCACATGAGGCCCAACTGGTTTTCCTTTCTCGAGGCGCATGTCCAGAAGTTCTCTAGAGGTTTCAAACATCTCCAATCTCGACTGTATCTGGAACATTTCCCGAAATTGTCGAATCATGGAGTAAGCATCCATGTCTATGAACTGCTCCTGAAGAGTAGGTTCCATGGTTGCCAACATCAAGCACGTAACTGGCTCTACCCTCTTCCGAACATTCTTTTCATGCTCATTTTCTTCATGAGTCGAAGTAGCATCCAATATTGGAATTGGAGTTTCTAGCACATTCAGCTTGCCTTCCATCCTGAGAACTATCCCCAGGTTCCTCTCCCATTCGACGAAGTTGGGCTCATTCAGCTTCTCCTTGTCGGGAAGTGAGCGGAAGTTGAAATTCTCTTTCATCATCTTAAAACTACATAAAATAATTACAAAATTTTAAACTCGTTATCGTTTTTGGAAAAATTTAGTTTTCCCACATTATTCAATATAAAACCGTCCCCGATTAATAACGTGATTCGAAAATCCCAATTCTTCTGAGTTAAGCGGACTAGGGCCCTGCCGTCGACTCCGTCGTTCTAGGTGACCGAACTACTTCACTGATCATACCCTTATGACTCTCGGTTGATAGTTTTCATTGTTGAACGACTAATCTATCCTTTTGCCTCGAGTATACAAAACTCTTTTGTTGATCTCGTTGAGTGGAACCATTTAGACATGTAGGCCTCTGCCATAAGCCTACCCGCATTATCCCGAGGTAGAGATGGTACTCTGCGAAGGCCCACCCACCATCACGAACAAGGGCGCAACGAGTGTCTTAATCTGGGTAGGCACTTTACTCAAAATTACTTTTGGGGACTTTTACGCTAGTCTGGCGTGTGTTATAGTGAACTACTTAGCCTAACTAACATCCACGACATGAAGCGTAAATAAGTAAGTAAATGCGCGCGAGAAAGTAAATCAAGCAGACATAGATTCTAGTATGACCCCTAACCTAGAACATCTAATCTCCTTTGGTTTCTTCTTGTCTCATCTTCGGTTCGCCTTAGATCGCCATCTTTGAACCTTCATTAATTTCTCTCACTCGCCTTTGGATCTCATCCTCGAGCTTCTTCAATGGGCTCATAGGCCCTAAACTTTAATTACAAGACTCTAGCGATACGCAGATCGTATAAACTTGAAATTAAAATTAATTACAAATTTGCACCCATCCGTGCTTAAAACAAGAATAAAAGAAACAATTTCTATGGCCATACTAGTTTCCCGCATTCACATCACATGCATTCATATAATATTTAAAGGCTAAAAATTATATATGCATGATAATCCGAGAGATACTTTTGTTGACATCCCATGTCACATTACGGACTTTAAGTCTAAATTTAAAGAACTCGACTAATGATGCATTCCGGTTTTATCTTTTATGATTATTAAAATCAATTTTGAGAAAAACTCCGTTTTGGGTTTTTGAAACCCGGGTCAATTTCGGAAAAATTGGTTTAATCCTTAATGATTTCCCAAATTAATTTTAAGAAAAAACCGTTTGTGCCTTGGGGTGGCTCGAGACTATTTCGGTAAAATTTGGGTGGAATCGGGAGAAAATTTTGACTTTGGTCGGAAAAACTCCTACTCGGGTCAAGACCCATAAAATTCCGGCCCGTGGTCCAAGGTCAAACTCGGAAAGGCCCGGGACAATCCTTGGTCCGGGCCAAAGAGCCCTAGGGTGTGTGCATAGGTCCAGCCCATGCACCATTCGGCACAAGGCCAGGTGCTCGGGCCGTGCCTAGCACGGTCTGGCCGAGACTAGGTGCATCTTGGCCCGGGCCAGATGCATCTTAGGTCTCGACCCAAGCATAGGACACGTCCTTGCACTAGGCCAGGACGTCGGCCCAGGCTCAGAGGCGTCCTAGACGCGTCTGGCCTAAGGTCTGGCCTTAGTGTGTGTCTCGGACGAAGTCCGAGACCCTTAAGCTGTCCCAGACGCATCCGTATGCGTCTGGCCTTGGCTGCAGCTGCTGGGCCATCTCGGACTTAGTCCGAGACACGATCGGATGCTTGGGGCGCGCCCTAGACGAGCCCCTAGCAGTCGTGGACGTGACCGACTCGGATATGCAATCCGAGTCGGTCTCGATCAAAAGCCCGAGACGTCTGCATAGGGACGCGTCCAGCCAGCAGCATCCATGCTGCTCCAACTTTTTAGAAACTTCAAAAAAAAAAATTTCTTTTGTTTCTCAAGCTTAAAATTCCAATTTTCAGAAACTACTAAAAAAACCCAATTTCTTGAGTATCATCTAACTAATCAAAATCAATGAAAACCAAAGTTTTGAAAACACATTTCAATACCAAAATCAATCAAAATTGATTCTTTTGAAACACTTTCAATCATCAATCTTTGCTTATCAATTTGAAAACTATTGAATCACATTCAAAACAATCAAATTGAATATCTAAAACACTTTTAGACATAACTATCAAGCTAATCAATGGATTAGTCCGAAACTTAGTAAAAATTAGTTATATGCAAGAGGCTCTGGCGCCACTGTTGGGAATTGGTGGTGTCTACTAATGTTGTTAGCGGAATCTCGGACATCACATGTCTAACATTAGTATCCCAGGAGCACATGCATAAACTAATGATTAACTAAGAGTGTAGAAGATTACCTTAATCGCTAGTTTTCGCTCGAACCTTTCCAATCGCTTTAGAAGACCAAGAGCTCCAATTGTAGCTCCTCTACTTGGGACACCAAATGGTCTACTTAATCTCCCACCTTGAAAGCTAGCTAGAACTCCAATGGTAGTTTGATAATAAGAAGAACTGATTCTTCTTAATTAGACTAGTTGATAGCTTTTGGGAATTAGCTCACTTTCTCATCTCTACTTGATGTTGTAGAGTAAGAAAACTCTTAGAGAAATTCCACACCTTATTCACTGCCCTAAGGGTCATTATGTAGAACCCTAATGAAAGTCCACCTCTAATTTGGTTTCCTAAAAGACCCTTTTGAAAAAGATTAAGGAAATTGTCGAAAATAGAAACTAGTTGCTATTTTCTCAATTCCTTGAGGATGTGACGTCCAAACCCAGCCGAAATTGGCAGATTTGATCTTCCCTATTAGGGGAACCGACCCTCCAATTTTCAGCCCAATCCGAGCGCAAAAAGTCCCTTTTGGCTGTAGGCCCAAAACCCCTTTTCCGGCCCTTTTTGCTATCTTTGCCTAAACTTGTTTTTAGATCTATGAGACGTATTTATGGGACTCTCCCATGATTATATATCTCACTCCCACTAGTCATATCATCCGATTAAATAGCCATTCTTATGTGTAACCCGTTGTAGGATCCAGTCGAAGTTAGCCGCGAATTACTTCGTAATTCGACGATCGTAATTGGTTTCTAGCTAAACACTACAACCCCTAAATCAACCGAACTTGATGATCTTCTTCATCAATTGTCCTATCCGACAAATTGCTCGCATTGCCTCTATGGTCGAAGGAAACCTCCTTCATTTTTTGCTTTAATTTGCCAGTTTCTTTCTAATGGCATTGAGTGAAATGTCCATTATGATAATGGAGAGAATTATTCATCTACGTTTTGAGATTCATCATATTATATGTACTAAACTTTGCAAACTTGTGTGAAGGTTTGTACATTTACTTTTGATGTTGAAGAATGTAACTTCCTTATTAGATGACACAGTTATTGCCAAGCTGGAAACTAAAGCTATTTTAGAGGAGCTGATAAGTCGGCCTATTGTTCCAAATATATTGTGAAGTTTTTCTATCGTTTACTAACTTATCTCTTGCTTGTATCAATGTTTTTTTTGTATCTGTGTATATGCTCCAAGAGGTAAAATGTTCTCCATAAAAAATAGGCATGTCATAAGGTGAAAGGATGAAGTTGTCGTCGTCGACGTCGTCGTCGTCGTCGTCGTCGTCGTCGTCGTCGTCGTCGTTTCATTATATGCATAAGAGGGAATGATTTCTTTTATTTTTGGAACTCCGAGTTATTTATTATGAAAATTAACCTCTATGATCTTCATACGTCTCTCTTTATCTTGATGGCAGATAACAAAAAGAAAATGTTATGAAAATTGGTCAAGTTTAAGATTGACAATGATGAGCTAAGTATCAGAAACTGAGGATTTCGAGGTGCATCTCCAAGAGCTATGGTTGTGGGAGGTGTCGGTAGTGGGAGTAAATTGAACGATTGGAGCAATAATCCAATGGAATCCTATCGCGAATACTCTTACATGTTACCGACCTTACCACTATCATGGTTTCTGGTGTTTGTAGTGGATGGACATATGTTCTCTGTTTTGAGCTGTCTATTTAGTTTCATCTCTTTCGTGGTAAAGCTAATTTTATCTCTTTTTTTCCATTCATTCGTACATGCAATTTAGTTGGGAGTAGTAGTTACATATATAATAATTGTAAAAACAAATCCTCCCTTTATTAATATTAGATTAGATTTCCGCAGCGTCCTAAGGACGCGACAAATCCCTCTTGGCTAATGCCAGAGATGACACTAAAATCAAAATTCTTAAGAAGAATCCTCTAGAGATGAAAAAACAGAGAACAATTAGTAATAAAGATAATGTCGATTTGGGAAAGAAAATAAATAAGATAAAGGAGAATAAATAGGGAAGGGATATTAAAGAACTCATAAATAAGTTGCAAAATGGTGAGTAGGGATTTTATTACCCTTCTATATTGATTTCATCAAAAACTCAATTTTACAAAGTTCTGCTCAAAATTTTTGAAAACTATATCGGATGGGTAACAATGCTCTTCGCCAAAGGCATATCTTATCTACAAAGAAATGCATCAGCTAAGAAAAAAAATACTAAAGTAATTATTTATATTAGTATATATGCTATTTCTATACTGGGCGGAGGTACATGAAGACCAACCCAGGCTATAGCCTGGGTCGGTCTTCGTAAATTTCTCAAGAGGGTAGGGGTAATTTAGGAATTTAGCCTGGTGTAAATTTTTTTTTTTTGTTTCTGACGGGAAAGAGAAAGGAACTTCCCCCAAATCGACAGGAAGGAGGAGCCGAGAGTTCTAGGGTTTATGACTTACGAGTGATCGAGTTCAACTTTAATCTACACTTTCTCTCTCAACTCTCAAGGATTCTAGTGAGTTCTAGTTCTAGAGTTCACGAGTTCTTCTTTAATCTTCACTTTCTCTCTCAAGGATTTATGGTGATTGTTTTTCTTCAATCGAAGACATCAAGGAGCCGATCTTCTGACTTTTTGAGCAACTAGGGTTTTATAACTTCATCTTAAATCTTAACTTAATCTCTCAAGGTTAGTAACTTGAACTTATTACAAATTTGCTCATATTTTTGATATTTCTAAAATCTGAATGTTCTGTGTTCTTAGTTCCTACTCATGGATATTTACTTATTTAGTTCATTAGTTGTGAAATTGATGAAAATCATTGTCCATAGTCCATTGATTTAACTTATTTGGGTTTTAAGATTTAATTTTAATTGTGAAATCTAAAATTGATTTCAATTTCATCATAGGTTTTAAGATTTCACGCTGGAATTGAAAAATTGGAATTACCTATCTAAGATTTCAATAGATTTTAGAAACATCAGATTCACAACTAATGAACTAAATAACCTATCTAAGATTTCAATAGGTTTTAGATTTAATTGTCCATTGTCTTGATATAGATTTAACTTTGACTTATTCAGTTATTTGGGTTTAAGATTTAACTGTCCATTTTCCATTGATTAATTGATTCATATTTAGATTATTTGATTTTTGATTGACATTAGTTGATGTATGATTCATGTTTAGTGGAAATTTGACTGATATTGATTTATGTTTAGGATAAAATGTCAGAAGCTCCTAATTGTTGAGGCGAAGAAATACAATAGATTCTTTTTTTAAACCAAAAGAGGGAAAGAAAACAAAAACATACGTACCTTCTGCATCTAATGTTGGTGAACAAACTCCTCCAAATTCTTTAAGAACCGACGAAGAAAGAGTTGAAGATGAAGGAGCGTGTACGCGACAAGTTGAACCTCCACAAGAGTTTGATTCGACTTCTTTTGAACGAGATCCGGGATTACGTCTGCAAATATGGCAACATCCTATTAATAGACAAGATGAGATTCGGCGTGCATATCTCAATGCCGGACCTTATGAACAATTCCGTATTCCCCTGCAAAAGACGCAGCCTTTTGTCTTCCATGTTTCATTTTTGAAACAAATCCACCAAACCGTACGTCATTCACGGTTCAGGGTTTCACAAGCATGGAAAAGAGTTAATGATGGGAGCAGGTGTGCATTCTTAACACATATATTGTTACCATATATAAAATAGACTAATACTATTTATATTTGAGACATATATATATTCTATTAACATATGAAAATTTTTGTATTATTATTATTATTTGTATATACTAATAATAACAATATATATTCTTAAAGTTTGATCAATAATATAAGTATTAATATAATATGTTTATTTTAAATATAAATAATAACGTTATTATTATTGTTACATATATCTTAAAAATAAATCTTAATACTATATTAGTAATAACAAGGAGATCTGAAATCTGAATGGACGAACATTTCAGATATAAGATGTTTGTTTTGTTATTTTTAAGAAATTTAATTTTGGTTGAATACACATGAGAACTGAATTGGTTGAATAAATTCTAATATTGTTCAGACTTCACAAGTCTGAAATGATAGACCTACTATTTGAAATGCACCAAGTGAAAATTTACCCCTGTCAGAACCTTAATCTATCATACTAACAATAATTATATATTCAACATTATTAAGCATTATTTATATTTAATAAATATTTAATAATACTTATATATATATATATATCTTATTTTTATCAATAATAGTTAAATATAAGTAATATTAATATTTATTAATAATTACAGAATATATGTTAGTACTTATTAACATTGTTAATACAATATATGTTTTAAAAAAAAGGTGTCTGAGCATGACAAACCTGTTTGTATTTTTATAGAGTAACTTGATAAACTGTACACCCTTAGTTTTTGGAGTTTGTAAAAAAAACAATCGAATTTCTATATAAAGAAGATATTATATTATCTTCTTTTTCAAAATAAAATTAAGTACTTTGACATATCATGGTAGTTTCAAGCGAAACTTATAGAGATCTCAATTAAACCAATAATTTTACAACAATAGCCCTTTTTCTTATTTGAGGACAATCTTAGGGTTTTACAACAATATTATGACACTGGAAGAAATTTAAGATGTAGAGTGGGAAAACCTTTACTTACAAGTAATATCTGATTATGTTTAAATATTGTTCTTCAACTACCTCCTAAATTTTGAAAGACATAATACTTGATATTCTAATATATATTTTAACCCTTATAAATAAGGAAACTAGGATGATCAGTATAATAAAAAATTTAATGAGAGGAAGTGTAACGAATGGTGGTTACATGTCGCCTATTAAATTTAACTTTATTTATTTTATGATGTGAAATCTAGTGAACCTAAATACTGGGCTAACTAGACCAAATTAAAACTCGCAAGTGCACGAATCGTATGTGAATATGACACGTATTACGAGATCGATCCCACGAAGATTTGTTTGGAACTAAACCTAAACCTAAAATTAATTAGTAAACTAGGAAAGATAATAGTTGGGTTTTTTGAGAAATTGTTTGAAGACTTAAAAAGTAAAACTAAAGAAACAAGATAAAATTGTTTGAAAACTATTAGGTTGTAAATCTAGGATATTGGAATTCACCACTAACAATCATATTCGAATCTAATATCTAATTCATATTATTATCTCTCCTTGATAACTCAAAAATTGGTGGAAATCAATCTCCAATTTTCGGAAGATAAAACAATAAAGAACTTTTCGTAATTAACTAAACCCATAACCCACTTCACTTAAAATATCATGCAATTAGGTACCAAGTTGTTAGTTTCTTAGGCTAACCGAAGTACGATTAATTCAAAACGTTAAAACACATAAACAAGAGATGATAAAACAAATATGATATTAAAACTCAAATACTCATGTTAGGGTTTCATCCTGTATCCTAGCGGAAGAGTTAGAAACCCATGGATATTAAATACTTGGTTTAATAATAATAGTTAAGTAAAAGAGAAGAGAGAAAGATAATAAAATTTTGATGGCATCATCCCATTGCCATTAACAGCAACAACTCTTCTTCCTGGATTAACATTTGTATGATAATAATCAACCATCAGCTAGCTTCTTCACATTCATGGGGTTTTCCTGAAAAATGCATATAACTGAGCGAGATTCATCGAAATTTAATGACTAACAATAAATTTTGATGACAATTAATTGAGTTTTCACAAGCTCATCATTTTATATTTATGATAAATATATTCTATAAATATATTCTATAAATATGTAGATTGTGTATCAAACTTTATTAATATAAAAAAATTAAAACAATTGTATATCAAAATCTAATAATATATATAGATATTATTTTTATTAATATATAACATTAATGATATATTGTTATTATTATTAGAATATATGTATCTCACATTTAAATAATAATAATAATAATATAATAATAATAATAACAATATTAACTATTTTATTGATAATTTTTGTATATATATAATGTATATTTGTATGTTGTCTATCAAAAGAGAGGGAACCTGAATAACCAGCTACTATAATAATAACAATATATTTATTATATTAACAATACTTATAAATGTTAAACATTAGTAGTAGAATATATATATATATATATATATATATATATATATTCTTCCTCTGTCCCATTTTGTTTGACCCTTTGGGAGATCCAAACTTATTAAGGATTTTCATTTATTACTTCCTAACTAAATGTATCTCCCTAAGTTACCCATATTTACTTTAAAATATTACAATGAAAACTACATTGGAAGTAGTGTATTACCAATAGAATTTTTTTTATTAGTATTAAAAGTAAGGGTAGATTGGGAAACATCGATAAAACTAGTAATAAATTAGTCTTATTTAAAGTAAGTGGACAAACATTTTGGGACTTCCTTAAAAGGAATAACACCCAAACAAAATGAGACGGAGGGAGTAATTATAATAAGAATAACAATAATAAGCAAATAAGTGAAAATAATTATCATCGCCCGCGTTATGATGAATGTTCTTTACCACTATAGATTTGGTAGTAATATTTTGGATTGATCCATCATTTTATTATTTTTACATCTATACAGAATTATGTATTGCTCATTCATTTATCAAATAAGATAGCCCAGTCAATACATTCTTAAACATGCATTTTGATGGGTGTGCGAGATGGGTGATAAAAATGATCACCTCATAACTTGTTTTTGTACTTGGATATAAGCTCAGACAGTTTACAAAGACAATCTTCAAATACCTGAAATTTTCCTCTCAAAACTTGTATTTCTATAACTTAAATTTTTTTATTAGTCAAGCATAATGATTTTCTGGGACCGTCGTTGTCCAAACAATACGCACGAGACTATGAAGGTTGAGGCGAATAACCCNNNNCCCCCCCCCCCCCCCCCCCCCCTGAAAAAATTGATTAGTTTCATCGTGTATCTGATGGATCATGAAAATGTGCCATCTGAGTCGTTTAATTTAGCCGAGTTAGTCTGTTTCGAGTCTTTATTATAATAAAATGGTTAGTTTTCTTGATTAGGCGTATTTTGCAGAGTTGGGTGTGAAAACGGTTAGAACGAATACAGAGGGTATTTTGGTCATTTGGAGTCAAGGACATTATGGTATTTTGGCCAAGGCGAGTACATGGGTGAAATGTAGAGTCCGAGACGAGCCCATAGGATGAAAACGGAAGTCAAAACGGAGTCCAGACGAGGAAGTTATGTGAAGTCAAAGTCAGGTCAACATTTGGTCAACATTCGGGACAATTTCGGGTACGTTTCTGGCGCGTGGTATACCAACAGACGCGTGTCGCTTCAAGGAGACCGTCGCATCGAACTTCTGTATCTCCGCTAAGCAGCAAAGATTCCCTAAAGAGCATGATCCATCACATCACGTTCCAATTTAGTCTGGTAGTCCCGTGCCCAGGTTTTAATCATATCCATACGCTTCCGCGTTTTCAAGATCAGACGGTCGCGGAGCGTCTTCCCATTTGTTCTGTTCCCGTGTTACCGAAGATGTTTAGATTTCGTGCTTCCGAGCGCGTGTCCAGATCCTAATTGTCCAGATCTTCGCAAGAACTAATCTAAGGACTGCTGCTGCTGCCGCATCTTTCACCATAGAGCCGCGAAGCACCATAGTAGCGTATTTGGAACCTCAACGGCCAGATTGCTTTCACCCTCTTCTCATGCGACAAGTGCCTTCTTTCTCTCTTTTTGAAACCCAACCGCCAGAGAACGTGAATTGGTCTTAGGGTTTTTGAGAAAAACACCCTGAAATTCCCAAAGTAGCCCTACCATCTTTCATTTTTTACCATTAAGCCCAACTAAAAACCCTAACCATATAAATAACCATTTAAGATCAATTATTTGGTAGACTTCAACAATTCTCTCAATTCATCTTTCTCTACTCCTTTCTCTTTCTCTAAACCTAAAACCATCTCCTTTCTCTAGCCTCCATCACCTCTTTTACCCAATTTCCTTCTCTTCTAATTTCTAGACTTTCTAATTATATCACATTTTCTTCCCTCATTTCTTTTCTACAACCATTTGTTTCTAATTTCTTTCCTAAACCTCTCTACTTCCACCTACTCTCAAAGTGTTATTAATTGGATTTAGAGCATAATTTAGATCCTACTTGGGAACCACTGGAACAAGGAATTGGGTGATTTCTTTTCTTTGTCTAATTTATTTCCATGTATTTTATTTTATCAATGTATATGTTTCTAAATTCAATGAGTAACTAATCTTGTATTTAGGGTTTTAGAGGAAATCATATTTGATCTTTCTTGAACTATGTTGTTGATTAATAAATCCTTCTTTTGAGCTTTAGTGTCTATTAGTTATCATTTCATATAGATTTTATAATCTTTTTATTGTTCACGCCTCATAGTGAGATATCTCATGCTTTTGTTAAGTTATTAGATGGGATATGCTTATTATATGATGAGTGATAGTTAAGAAGTATAGTTTTATATGATGGTCAATTAAAATATATGATTTTGAAATGCTTTTATCAAGAATATCTTCCGAATCTAAATAGTTAATTATGTAAGATTTTGAAGTATATTAAAAAAAATTGTTAGTTAACTAAATGCATGCTTTAGTAAATCAATATATTTGGCAGAATCAAAACCCTAGATTTCTTTCCTATCTTGTTTTCTTTCTTAGTCTATTACCCTTTTCTTTTTAAAATAATTTTAAACAAAACCAAAAATAATGAATGGGGTGTTAATTTAAGATTTAAGGTGAAGTTACTTATCCCGTGGAACGATATTCGGATTTACAACTTACTATAACTTGACCCCGAACACTTGCGGAAATAGACCTATTTTAGGCCTATCAAGTTTTTGGCGACGCTGCATTGAAGTGTGCTCTTTGGATCCATTTTATCCAATGTCTGTTAACTTTGGTTTATCGCTGAACTTAATGATTGTTGCTTCATCTAAGTTTGGGGATGACTCATTCACATTAAAAGTCTAACTTAAATTGTCTTATCATTCGATGGACGTGAGACTGAACCTTCCTGGATACATCATTTTCTTGGTTGACCCTCAGATCTTCCGATTACTATAGTATGGGGAGTCATCAACCCACAATCCAGTAGGTTTACAATAACTTTTCTTTCCCGTTTCTTTCATCATCGTCTGGCTGAAGACGATAAATTTAGCGCTTCTTGGGAGGCAACCCATGCTTCTGATATAGTCTTTCGTCTCATGTTTTTACTTTTTGACATAGTCTTCAGAACATTGGGGACAATGTTCGGTTTAAGTTTGGGGATAGGGAAGAACTTTTGCTAAGTCCTTAAACAACTTCAATTCCGTTTTCATACTCAACAAAAAGTAATTATAAGTTAGATATCATTCATTGAATCATTGACTAAATCATTGATCAACATGGATATGCTCTATAGGAAAAAAATATAGTTAAGGCTTATAGAAAGCTTAAAAATCTATAACTTCTGACGAGAAAAATCAAACAACCATCTAAGTGAATCAATTATGTATTAAATTCTAATTTATCATTTAAGACTTTTGAAGAAGCAACACTGAGGTTTCAGACCTCGATGGAGCAAACCGTTGAAAATTGCTTTATTAGAATCAAATATGATCGACTAAAGTTTGTATCCCCTAACTAAAACTAATGATGTCAAAATTTGTCATTTTGTTATAGGATAAGGGACTGCTTTTTTGAAATCTCGAACTTGCATAAAAATCGGAAGCGTCTCTGACGACTAAGCCAGTAAAGGCGTTCTTGTAGTTATATTAATGAGTTGAAATTTCGAGTTTAGGGAATGGACCTTTGTCATATGGTCTTGGCTTGATTGTTGTGTCGTGTCTTGTTCAAGGCAAGCTTGTTATCTTTGATAGTAGGATTATTTAACTGATTGTTAATAGATGGCGTTGATGAGGCGGTTTAGATCCACCGTCTTGAGATAAGTTGTTATTTCGCAGTCGTGAGATATCGAGATTCCTCTTTTAGATTATCCTCAATATTTGATTGATTCAAGTTCCCTTATTCAAGGATATTCAACATTTAGGATATATCGAGTTTCTGATCTTTTATATTTTGTGGGAAAGATTTCCTCCTTGCGGGACTCTTGTATCCGAGTTAATTAAATACTTCAGATCTTCGCCACTTAGGATCTTGGTTTAGATTCGGGCTTACGTTGGGAAATCATTAGCCGCGCTTTTACCCATATATTTTGGGATTGAGCTATCAGCCCCACTTATGCGGATTCCCTTATCTTTTCTGCAATCCCATGGTAGACCTGGTTGTATTTGAGCCGGAGCAGGGCTTAGGCGTCTGGAACAATCCCACGAAACGAACAATGTTATATTTCAAAGGGAATGAAGTTAGGATCCACCGTGTTGGATTGAAACTACTATTTCGTGGTTGCGAGATATTAGGATTCCTCTTTGAGATTATCCCGTAAATTTTACATAGGCAAGTTTCCCAATTCAAGGATACTCGGTATTTAGGATAGATCGAGTTTCCAATTGTGTTTATCTTGTGGGGAATGTTTCCTCCCCGCGACACTCTTATATCCCAAATTTAATAAATACTTAAGATCCTAACTGATTGGGATCTTTGATAGGATTTATAATTAAGTCGGTAAAACATTAGGCACGCTTCTACCCCCTATATTTGGGGATTGAGGTATCGACCCCACTTTTACAGACCTCCTTCCTCATTACCAGAATCCGACAAACATGATTAAATTTGGAGCCAGAGAAGAGCTTAGGCGTCTAAGACACTCGTACCACCCCCACCCCTCAAGTTCAGGCTTAAGCGCAAAGTTGTTTCGGATTCTATCTCCCTACTGACTTGATACGGATTGATGTGTTGGGTTTTTGGTCTTTTCTTGACTTATTGACCTTAGTCAACTGATGACTATTTTTTGGATCATCACGAGTCCCACCACTTCTTATTCAAAAGTAGAGAAACCAAGGAGTAAAGAACTTATAGTGTTTCCTTTATTTTCACAGATATTTATGCAGAGATTAAGATAATGCATAATTAATTTAAGCAAATAATCTTCAGTGTCTAAGATATACTTGAACCAGTTTGTATGTAAAACCCAGTTATTTTTTCTTTAAATAAATAGCGTTGTCTTCCAGGGATGCTTACGTGTACTTTTCGATATGAGAATCTTGGATGTCTTGATTATCGAATAACGGATTTCGTTCTTCACTTTTGATTTCATGATGTCAGGTTGTTTGTGGTGGGTTTTGGTGTCACCTAGTGTTCTAAGCAGAAGCTCAGATGTCTAGTACTAGTTACCATTATCACATGCAAGAACTAAAGATGAACTAGAATGGATGGAGATTTCCCTGAATCGCTTTGCTTCGAACTAAATCCGATGTCTTTATCCCGAATATCAGAACTCCAAATTGCAGCTCCTCTACTTGAGACACCCGAGCAAACGACTTGATCTCCTTCCTTTAGAGTCATCGAGGACCTTAGCGAGAGACTAAGATGAAGAACTCTTCTTCTTTGACTAGATAGATAGGTTGGAAACTTTTTCTCTAAAATCTCTTTCTGTACTTGATGTTGTTGACGCAGCGGAAAACTCCCGAAAAGAATTAGATAAAAAATCTTTAGATCTCCGCCTTAAGACTTGTAGAACTGAAACTAACAAAGATTAAACTAAATACTGAATTCTTATTGATAAACTGAATGTCTTAAACAATTACTTGATCCCCTATATATTATTAGGGTTTCCAAAACCTAATCAAATTCCAAATAACAACTTCAACAAAATAAAATACTAGTTCCCTTAAGTTATAAAACTACTAAAAATATTAATTCTCTACTAACCCAAAATATGAAAACTACAAAAATAACTAGATTATTAGATTATCAGATATCTAACAATCTTGATTTATTTTCTGGAAATCTCCCTGCATTTGTTGTAGAGATAGATTTCTCTTGAGAAACTTTTGGGCCTATCGGATTGGATCTAATCCATCTTTTTGCCTTTTCCTTTTAGTGAACTCTCTCCGATCAAGCCACCACTCTTTGGTGTAACCCATTATAGGATCCGGTCGATGTTAGCCGCGAATCAATGAAGTGATCCCGACGATATTAGTTGGCTTCTAGCTAAGCACTACGATCCTAATTCGACCGGACTAGATGATCTTCTGAATAAAGTCATCCTAATCCTATCTGAAAAATTGAGCGTATTGCCATCTTGGTCGAAGGATACTCCTTCAGACGGAAATGATATATCCTTCAGTCTCCCACTTGTACTTAGAACAAGTGCAATGCTCGATTCCTATGTCACTTCGTATCTCATCTGATACGTCATATCGTTCAGACTTTCTTGATCTAGCCATGCAAATGATTAATTATTAATCCATTTGAGCGTGATCAAACATTTTTCAGTTGTTACTCTTCAAGTGGCCCGGAGATACTAATCTTAATCCTAACTTAGTTATGAGGGCATAATCTAGTCGTTTTACAAGTACAAAGTGAACTATCCCATTCAGATTTCCAACCCATTAACCAACTTTCAGATTTTGTTAAAAAATAAAAACAAACATCTGAAATCTGAATTGTGACCCGATTTATATATCGCTTATGAAAACTTTAAAAAACAAGCACAACCAAAGTCAATAAAAGAATGATGTGAGTGGTGATTATAAAACTCATAGTGTTCACTGAACTTCCATTTCATTAAGAAATAGAGTCCCATTTAAGCCCATAAAAGGTGTGACCGGAGGCCCACAAAAGATGAAACAAAGTCTGTTGTTCCAAGAAATGCCCACCTTGTTTGATCCACCGGCACACAAAAGAATCTGATTTCAACCATATCCATTTTCTGTAGGAGTAAACCAGCAGGTGTCAAAAGAATGAACACCTGTCCACATAAGAATATAATCGAAGTCAAAAGAACTTTCTACAACCGTCTCAATTCTATACCAATCTAGTATGTTCCAAGTTCCAACACCACCTACAAATACCCACCCACATCTCTTCATTTACCACCCATTGCATTGACAAAACAAACATTTACTAGAGAGAGAGACAGAGAAAGTAAGGAAGATGAAGGCAGAGAAGGAAACAGTGAGAGAAGATGAAGGAAAGGAGTCGGTGGTAATAAGGGGAATAAGCAAAGATGAGGCAGGAATGAAAAAAGTTGAAAAGACAGAAGTAACCACACACAACCCAGACACATTAAGGCACATTGAAAAGAAAATGAGGGACAAAGGTGTCCAAAGAATGGATAGACATCCAGTTGATGGGTTAGGATTGAATAAGCAACCAAAATCGGGTCATGGTGGGAAATATACATGGGAAGGACCAAGGGATTTGACTGAGAATGAAATGATGGAAGTACCAGCAGCAATAGATGAAGGAGATCCAAATTATGTGGATGAAGAGAGAGAAGAGAAGATAGTGAGAGGAGAAGATGAAGATGTTAGTGGGTATGTGGTTGGGGAAGTGGAAGTTGCTAAAACTGCTGAAGATCATAATGATGGAGTTAGTAGGGTTGAATTTCGACCTCCTCTCTCTTCCTAATGTTTTAACTTTTTAACTTGTGTTCTGTGGGGAGTGGGGTTGATGGTATTTTGCTTCTTTTCTTTTTTTTTCAATTTGTTGTTTGTAATGTTGTTTGAATTATAAATGGGAAGAGGAAATGAAAATGGAAGATCATCTATGCAACATTCCCCTAGTCTGCATAATCACTAGTCT
The DNA here is from genome assembly GCA_002897215.1 of Eschscholzia californica subsp. californica. Classification (NCBI taxonomy): domain Eukaryota; kingdom Viridiplantae; phylum Streptophyta; class Magnoliopsida; order Ranunculales; family Papaveraceae; genus Eschscholzia; species Eschscholzia californica. The sequence goes on along the minus strand of BEHA01001181.1, from coordinate 210,048 downwards.
AATGACACATTCAAGTTCAAGCTCGAAGTTTAGAGAATCTCCAATGCAAGATTCAATTTCAAAATCGTGAGGGAAACCTCTCCAATGCAAAACTCAAATGAGATCTAGAATTTTAATTTTTTTTTTAGATCTTAAAGCGTCAGAACTCATCAAACTTTAATTTTTGGATCAAACTTTAATTTTTGAGAGTTTTTTTAGAGTGTTGCATTGGAGAAGTACTTGAATTAGAGACACTCAAGTTTTGGCCACATAAGAAAGAAGGTAATTAGAGCAATGGGTGCCTTAAAGGGGTGGGTGAATTAGAGCAATGGGTGCCTTAAAGGGGTGGGTGAATTAGAGCAATGGGTGCCTTAAAGGGGTGGGTGCCTTAACGGGGCGGGTAAAAGCTCCTGAAAATGCGGGAGGAGATTGACCAGGGTCGCGTCTCTTGTGACCACCAACATGGGTTGGCAGCAGGTTCTTAAGTACCCGAGTCGATTTGTCCAAAAATTCGATTTGTCCAAAAACTCTGCCCCGGCCACTGGTTCAGTCCGAGCCTTTGTTTTGGGGGCAGACTGCTCAGTCTCTTCTTAAGGTCTCGAGTTCACCAGCTGAGATCCAACAAAAGATCCCAAGCTGACCAGTCCGAAATTCCCAGACTGGTCATTTCGAGTTGCTATCTTGCTTGTTTTGAAGTTGGTATCATATTCAATCTTAACTTTGTTTCAAGACAAATTTTAACCTAATTAGATTGTTCTTGTTCAATGTTAGATCTGGATATAATTTGTCTATAGAGTTTGATGTTTAGAAATTACTTATTTTTTAGGCTTTCTATTTCAAATCTTCACGAAGAAGAGGAAGAAGAAGATGGTGATGATACGAAGGAAAACAAGAAGATGATAGTGAAATTTAGTTGTCATACTTGGTTTTATGTTTGAGGGTTTCATGGTGGTTTGATGCTTTAGGATGGTTGTTCTTTTAATTGATGCCGACAAAGATGATACGAAGGAGAAGAAGACACGAAGAAGGAGAAGAAGAAGACACGAAGAAAAAAAAGGAAGAAGTTCAAGACATGTACAGGAAAAAAAGGAACAGTGAGTGCATTTAGACTTTCCTAGGAGAGAACATCAAGATGAAAGCTCCTCGTTGGTTCCACGCGAAAGAGATCAGACGGTTGGCATTCAGTTGTTGGGCGCGCTTCGACCAACCTTCTAGAAGGTCCCGAAGCGCCCAGATCAATGACCACGATGCTCATCTCTTCGGGACCAATGTGTGGGCACCTCAGTGAGAGGAAAAGAAGTGTTTCATTTAGTCTCTTCTTCTATCTGGGTAAATTAAGATTTTCATGTGTGCATGGAGTATAAGTCTTAAACCACTAGATGAAATCAAGAGCATGAAATCGAAAATATTCTAGTATGTCTAGAATATGGAATCAACAGTATTCCAGTATATCTAAAATCTAGAAACAATAGTTTTCTAGGGTATCTAAAATCTAAAATCAAGAGCACTCAATTGAATCTAGAATTTGGAGTTTGCAACATATGATTATACCTTGAAGAAAAATCCGAAGTCAGAAGTTATTTCAAAACCAAATCAGAAGTTATAACCAAGTCAGGCGTCAGGAGTTATCAAGAAGGTCAAGTCAAAGAGTTCATATTGCTTACCAAAGTTCGTCCGCTTTCATAACCGTGAAGTACCGTCACAACCCTGAAAAGAAGTCGTTGTATCCTGGTGATGAGACATAAAAATGTCCCATCTGATTCTCTTAACTTGGGGTAGTTAGTCCATTTCGAGCAATTACTCTGATAAATTGTTTTTTTTCTTACATAGGTTTCTTCTTAGGAGTTGAACGCGAAATGGATAAAATCGGAAGAAAAACTCTTGAGGGGCTTACGGGTGTTTGGTGATAGAGTTATTCTGGTAATTTTGACCCATATTGATATTCAGATGGAAAGTAGAGTCCAAGACGAATCCAACGGCGAAAATGAAAGTCAAATCGGAGTCCAGATGAGCAAAATAGACCAGGTCAAAGTCAAAAAGATAGAATGACATATGACGCAAATTCGAAAGGGGCAAGATGAATTTTTCAGTACACTGGTGGGCTGAGTGATGTGGCGTGAAAATGCCACATTTAGGTCACTTAACTTTGATGAGTTAGTTCCTTTCGGGTCTTATTTCTAATTAGTTATGTAATTTTATTGTTAGGTTGTTTATTTTGAGTTTTGCGTTTAATTCGGAATAAAGTGAAGCAATCATCACTTTCATCTCATGCGACCGAATTGAGAGAAAAAGATGTCAAGGGATCAAACAATAAATGGAGTCAATAACGAGTCCGACGATGAAAACGGAAGTCGATTCGGAGTTCAGACGAGGAAGTTATGGATGATAGAAGTCGAGGTCGTCTCTTGAAATTAGATTTGTAGAGAACAAGGATGAAGGCACCCCCCTTGGAAGCCCAAAGCCTAAACTTGAAAAAAAAAAGAAATAGATGGATTTTATGAGCACCCTCCTTTAAGATGACAAAGTCAAGTCTTAAAGACCAAGTCTTGGTCAAGGATTTAATTAAGTTGAAGTCTTTTAGACAAAGGAGGGGTTATCCTCTATCTTCTAACAAGTCTGATTTTGGAGAGAGAAAGGAAGCTAGGGTTCTTGGGGCGTTCTTGGAGAAAGGCTAATGTTTGAGTTAGAGAGAGAGAGAGAGAGAGAGAGAGCTTGAAAGAGAGAAGGAGGAGTGCCGGCCAACTTGGCCGGCACAACAGAGCGACGGGACAGCAACTCCGACACGGAAGCAACAAGGAACATGACTTTGGAGCACATCTTCACAGGTACAACTGCTGCTGCTCAGAATCTGCGCGGCTGCTGCTCGGAATCTGCACGGTGGTAGCTGCTGTGTTCTTCATCAACCATCACGGGACAGCACCAACAGCAGCTCGGGAAGGATAAGCTCGCTGGGAACAACAACTCTCTATCTCGGGTCACACCAGCAGCAGCAAATCGGTGCCTCATCAGCAAGAATCGAGAAGAAACAGCTCGGATTCTGTGAAATATCGTGTTAGTTGGTAGAATAGAAGACACAAACTAATATAAAGAACACAATAGTTTACGTGGTTCGGTCGGAGGATCACAACCCACATCCACGGAGGAAACCATGAATGGCTATATTCTATTATCTCCACAATTGTGGGATTGATTGGTTACAGACTAAGACTCAATGCAACTCAACTCAATGTAAAATACATAGAGGTCACTTCTATTTATAGAATGACTTGGGTATCTTATTTTCCTAGGACTCTATCTAGGATAAGTACAAATAATATCTTCACATATCTTGGACGGTTGATACGGTTATCTTCGGATCTCGATCCATCTCGATCCATCTCGATCCTCATACTCTAATACTCCCCCTCAAGTTGGAATACGGAGCTCGCGAAGTTTCCAACTTGAAGATTGAACTTGGAAAAGATGAATGTCGCTCGCATATGATCGAATTCAAAACTTGAACTTGAATTTTAACTATTGTTTAATGTCGAACAATTGCCAATGATGCTAAATTCCTTGTCTGCAACTTGAACTTGTAATCGCACATAAACTTGATATAATAATATTGTCTTTCGTAAGCTTGAATCTCATTCTTTTCTTCTTTGCTTTATTTCTTTCTCGAGCTTGAATAAAAATTGGTGAGAGGGAGGTGAACTTCAAATTTATCAACAAATTAAGGAGGAAATGATACCATATGTAGTTGATGATGGAAGAGAGGAACCGGTGGATCCACGAAGAGGATGATGAAGACATAGTTTCATAAAAAGAAGAGATAGGTGACAGAAAAATTATATCACAACTAGACATAGTCAGAGATAAGAGACAGTAGTGATTTTTCGTAGAAAGATTTTGCAACAGTATGAGCAAAAGATGGCACACAAAACTGTGGTAAAATTTTGTCACAAATAAAAGAGAAGGTGACAGAAAGATAGCGTCTCGAAACCATGTGAAAGTTCACACTCACGTGAGAGAAACCATGAGGGAGAGACTACAACCCACGAGTGATATCATGAGGGAGAGAGATATAGCCGAGAGAGAGGGTTATGGCCGAGAGAGAGAGAGAGAGAGAGAGAGAGAGAGAGAGAGAGAAAGAGATTACACCATGTGAATTATTGATCTTGAATGATCGGGTGAGAGAGATAAACTCGTCGGATTACAAACCGAGAGGAAGAGGGATGATTACTCACGAAACTGAAAAGAAATCAGTGGTGGCTAATAAGGTGATGTCCAAATCGACGAAGGATTTCGATTGCTCTAAGGAAAGGCCGAGAAAGTCGATTGGAAAGAAAAGAAAGTTCTCAATCCAATTTCCGGAAAGCTGGAGGGACGAATTTCGAGAAACCAAAAATTCAATTGGTTTTGAAAAAAAACAATTCACAACATTGAATACATCAAACAACGTTGGAGGCGAGAGATTGAATACGATGAATATCGAGATGAAACAAAAATTATAGTAGTATATCCTACTAAATATGATTTGAAGTTGGTGTAATTGATGAGATTAGAGAGCGACCATCAATGATGTGTGGAAAGTTGCGACTCCTCATTAATAAATCCACGACAGTGATGATTGATCGATAAATACAACAAAAAAATTGTTGGAACTCGTAGAAGCTTGATTCCGGATGAAAGAAAAAATGATTCGGCAAAGACCATTTTGAGAAAATAGGGAATGACTGATTAAGGCTAATTCATCACAACCGACAGAACGACAAAATTTATAAGGCGATTAATAAGATATTGATTAACCTGCTCATGAGAATCACAAGAATAACTTGGAAGAAGAGAAAAAATATCAACAAAGTGAGTTATCGATTATTTAATCACAACGAAAAAAAACGTTGGAAATTTGAGAGGAGATCTTGGAGAGGAGATTGAATCAGGTGGAATGGATTCCTTTAAGAAGAAAATACTGAAAATTGAGTGATGTTGAAATCCATCCCCGTTATGAAATTGGCTTCAAATCCGGAGTCGGCCTGACTTACTTTTAGCGGCAAGATTTGAAGAGGTGACATCCGTTGAATGGAGATGACGATCTTACCACAAAAACTTTTTGGGAAGATGAGAAAATATGAATCTTGAATGAAGCCGAGAGAGACGAAGTCTTGAGCATAATGATGAATGACTCATATAAGGTGCCCGCGTACTTTAGAAACATACTCCTTCATGTGATAATAATGGTTATCTAAAAGAATAAACCAGGTATGTAGTAATAAACTTGAACACTCAAGGAGTGATGAAACTAGGGCAGAGAATCGAACAGTGCTGGTAAGCTAATAATAACACGATTAGGTTTTTGATGTAGTGGATTTCGGATCTGACCTTGTTGGTACGATTAGATTTAGTAATAAAGAAAGATCGAAAGATGAACAAATCTGATTAAAAAGGTCAGATACGAAAGCCAAAAGAAAAAAAAACTCAAGATACAAGTTCTTCTATAATCTATATCGACCAAGACGACTTGAATGGCAAAAGTGTCTGGGATTCTCTAGAACAACGGCTTGTTAAACCGAGAACAAATATCAACCGATATAGATGATATTGTAAGAACAAGTGAAGTATGAATATCAGAGTCAAACAAATCGACAAAGTGACTGAAGGAAGAATCACGACGCAAAAAAAAAAACGTCGGCAATAGCAGAAGAAAAAAATTTGATGAAACAGGATTGATGAACCTGCTCAGGAGAATTTAATCGATCCAAAAAAATCGAGAATTTGCGAAAGCTTGATCAGGATTGATTAACCTGCTCTTGATACCATGTGAAATATCGTGTTAGTTGGTAGAATAAAAGACACAAACTAATATAAAGAACACAATAGTTTACGTGGTTCGGTCGGAGGATCACAACCTACATCCACGGAGAAAGCCATTAATGGCTATATTCTATTATCTCCACAATTGTGGGATTGATTGGTTACAGACTAAGACTCAATGAAACTCAACTCAATGTAAAATACATAGAGGTCACTTCTATTTATAGAGCGACTTGGGTATCTTATTTTCCTAAGACTCTATCTAAGATAAGTACAAATAATATCTTCACATATCTTGGACGGTTGATACGGATATCTTCGGATCTCGATCCATCTCGATCCTCATACACTAATAGATTCCACTAAGGGTTGGTCGGAAAAGTCATTCTTTGGCCGGAATCCTCTTGGATATTCCGGCTATTATTTTGGCCAAAAACTTAGGGTTCTTATTTGAGTTTCCCTTGATTTGACCCTTTGATGTTTCCTCTTGTGGTTGCTTTTGATTTGGTGTTGGTTTCCTAGAGAGAGAAAGTGATAGGCCTAAAAAAGGTCTATTCCCAAGTGTAGGGATCAAGTTATAGTAAAGTTTGTAAATCGGGAAATCGTTCCAAGGGACAAGTAATTTTATCTAAATCTTAAATTAACACCACCTTTCCTTGACTTGATTGGTTTTGAAAATAATAAAATAATGACAAACTAACTAGGAAGGGGGTAAGATGAGAAAGAAAAAGCGAGGATTTAGAATCCACCATATTAGTTCACTTTTTAACACATATAATTAATCAACTAAGCCTCTTTCTTTATAACTCAAAATTTAATATAATGAACTATATATATTTCGGGAGGTATTCTTGATAAAAGCATTTCATATTCATGTATTTAAAGACATTAAAGCACAATCAAAATGTTTAATTAATCAAATAACATATCTTAAAAAGATCCATAATAGCTTTCATCATAAACCCTAAATATAAGATTAGCTATTCATTGGATCTAAAGAAATATTCATTAAACTACAATTAAATGGAATTACAAATGGAAAATGAAAAGAAATCACCAAAGGAGATCTAGATCCAAAGCTCCATGTGCCTCCATGTTGATGTTCAATATTAGCTCCAAATGTGTTCAATAATATTACACCAAAGATTCCAAATAGTAGCTTTTTTAGAAGATGATAGAAGAGAAATTTAGAAGAGAAATAGATTTAGAGAAGAAGTTATGTAGAAATTAGAAGTTTTGATGAAGAAATTAGAAGTAGAAAGAAATTAGAAAGAAGAGATGAAGGTGGTAGAGAAAGTAGAAGAAGATGGGTTTTTAGGGTTAGAAGATAGAAGGAGAAGTGGCTTAGAAATTAGAAATTAGAGAAGAGGGAATAGGTTGGAGAAAGAAATAGGTAAGAGGAGGTAAGAAGATGATTTTAGGGTTAGAGAAAGAGGTAGGTTAGAAAAGAATGGAGGCTAAAAGAGGAGAGGGAATTGAGAGGGTTTTAAAGTCTAGAGAGAAATGAAAGAAGTAGAGATTTATTTACAGATGGGTTGATGGCTAGGGTTGTAGGAGTTAATTGGGAGAAAATGGGAGAAAGAGGGTTAAAATAGGAAGTTAGGGTTGCCTTCTACTCAAGAAATGATTTCTTATTGGTTGAACATAAAGTGAGACAAAAAGGAGGGGCATAAAAGTAATTTCCGGAGGGCTTAAAAGGAGAAAAGAGGGGACCACGGTACTGTCCGTTTTGTGCATTCAGGACGTGCCACGTCACCTTGTTGTGTCCCACCAGCCAGAATGGTGCCCAACAGTGTCCCACTGGTCCACTTCCTTTGACTCCAACTTTGACTAAGCATATTTCACTCATCAGAACTCCGATTTGACCTCCGTTTTCTCCTACGGGCTCGTCTTGGACTCTAATTTTCACCCATGCACTGACCTTGGCCAAATTTACAAGAATACCCTTGTGTCCAAAAGACCAAAATGCCCTTCAAGTAACTTCCTCCCGTTTTTAATCGCTTATCACACATAATTCTACAAAAGACACCTAATCAAGAAAACCAACCATTTTATTACAATAAAAGCTCGAAACAAACTAACTCGACTAAATTAAACGACTCAGATGGGACATTTTTATGACCCATCAGAAAGCTTTGGATGAGCTTTCATGGTGGATTTGTATAAAAAGGAAGAAGATGATGGTGGTTGCTATGGGGCATTCTGTTTTCTTCTTGGGGACACCCATTTTTGTAATTCTAAAGGGAATCCAGAAATTCGCTAAGGGGAAATCGGCTGCAACTTAAAGACTCGCATTTTCCGACAATCTTAGCCTCGCACGACATCGAAAAAGGGGGATTCTCTCATCATCTTCTTTTTATTTATTACTTACTCATCATGTTTAGCTAAATCAAGTGTGTCGATTATGGGATAAAATGTGATGAATTTTATGACTATGTTTGATATGATCTAATGTTTTGATAATAAATTGATGTTCTCTTATTTCGATTACTTGTGTTAATTGTTTTTCATGTGTCTTATCAAGTACTTCGCATAGTTAATCGATTAGGCAAAGTGATCGATATCGATCGTAGTCTATGTCCAAATTTCATGTGTCTTATCATGCACTTCACATAGTCAGGCGACTAGACGACATTTTTGATGATTCGGTTTTAATCGTATAGGAAGTTTGTTTGACTAAGTATTATCTTCGGACATACGAAGTGCTTATGAACATCCACCTTAGGAATCGAGACTAGGTTTACATCAATTCATTTGATTGGACCGTACATAGTTGTAGGTTCACCACATCGGATTCCCGGACTTCGGCACCTCTCTTACTTGTTGTTCCCCAACTCTTACTCCCTGACTTCTCTCGAATCTCTCTCGCCCATTTACATTGATAGTTTAGTTTAGTTTTACTTGCTTTATTCTCTTATTGCTTATTTATTAAAAACCTCCCTTTATCTTTGTTTATTTTCGTTTTAGTCTAGGTTAGTTTGTGATACTTAAACCTTCGAACGAGACCCTTTCGATATATAAGCTACATTCCTATCCTTGGATCGACCTCGACTTTGTCGATTACTACTTGATACCTCCGCTTGGGTGTGCAACCTTTCGGGTGCATCACTGAGCGAGACGACGCTCAGGATTTCTCTAGCATTTGATCTGGTACCTTGCGCGAAATCATATTTCGCAGGCCCAGAATGATCCAGCGAGTCTTTCTTAAACACGTGACCAACATCTCTATCTGACGGTCAATTAATCTTCACTCAGATAGCAACGAAGCACCTGATCGATTCGCCAACCAGCAATCACACGTGGACCAGTAAGTTGTATGTTCCTTCCTCTTTCTCTTTTATGTCCTCAAATCTTGGAAAGATATTAACAAAAATATATACCAGTAGAGAGAGAGAGATAAATTTCTTTCTAACAAACAAAGGAAGAAAGAGTGATGAAAGGAAATAAAGAAAACGACAAGTCTGTAGAAGGAAAGAGATTTAATCTCTTGTGAAGATAACAGATTTTATGAAAGAAGAAAGAGCTGGATATTTGTTGGAAACATAAATTAAGAGATTCAAGAGAGAGAGAGACTGGTGATTTTTTGCTTCATTCGGCTATATAGATAGGAGATAAAAGAGGAGCAGGGGGCATCTCGGCCTGAAACTAAAAACTTGAGAGACATCTTCTTGGTAAAAAACAGAGCATCATCATCATCATCATCATCTACTTCTCTTTGTTCTTCTTTTTGTGAGAAAAAGAAGAAAAACGGAGAATAATTTGTCTCCTTTATTCTCTTATCTTTGTGAGAGAGAAGATGGTATTTGTAGGGAGAGGGATATTAAACAGGGTAATACCAAGGAGTCAACCTTATCTTCTTAACATACTTTATCAAAGGTTCTTATTTTTATTTTTCTAATAGTTGTTTGAGAGAGAGGAGGGGGGGGGG
>BEHA01001181.1:166411-178122 GCA_002897215.1 Eschscholzia californica subsp. californica | reverse complement strand
CCCCCCCCCCCCATTTTCGATCATGTCATAACAGTTATATAAGTACAGACGTAACTCAACATAAGAGATCTCTTAGCCGAGATGGTTAGGTATGGTTAATTCCATCCCTCTGGTAGAGGTTCCAAACTCATAACCCACTTGTTTTTTTTTGACAAATAAGTGTTAGATTATGGACTATAATCAGCCAACTAATCCAATGATGTAAACTTTACATTTTTACCTCTCCTAATCAAAAGTCATAGCAACTCAGCTTGATAACTAGACTGACTAGTCTCATCGAACAAATTTGTGTCCATCCATGGCTGCTCATTATTCTCATATTCTCTAATTTCTTCATTTCTTTTTCCAAGCCCACCAACAAAAACAACTTCTTGAGCCACTTTCTTCATAGTTGGTCTTTTATCACCTCTCAAAAGCAAACATTTCCTTGCCAATTCACTCACACCTCTTAACTCTTCAATCATTCCTTCTCTCATTACATTTTTATCCAAAAGCTCATTAAGATTCTTACTTTTCAATGAAGATAAAAAAAATACATAGCTAAATTTCTTTCCTCTAATGACCTCTCAAATGAAACTGGTTTGAACCTTGTTAAAAGCTCAACAAGAACTACACTAAAACCATAAATCTCGCCTTTTCGGTTAATTGACTTGCTTGAAGGTATTCAGAATCTAAGTAACCTAATGTTCCTTGAACTAAAGTGGCTATTTGTGTTTGGTCTAATGGTACTAATCTTGATATACCAAAAAATATGTTATTTGAGTGTATTTCTTCCATTTTTGTTTTTCTCTAGTTTTGTGATGTTCAAGATATCATTGTTAATTGAATCTTTATTTGTACTCTTTCACACTTTTTTTTAACATTTTGTTAATTGGGTATATTTCTTTCACTTTTTGAAGTATTTTTTAAAATAGAAATCTAAAAATCATAAATAATATCAAATATTTGAATATATATGTGAAAATTATGATACAAAAATACTGTATTCAAAAACTCACTTTTAGTTTCTAAACTATATCTTGTACAAAGAAAGAATACCTTTAACAAAGAAATTATAACTTGTTCAAATTTTATTTGTAATATTTTTTTGTTTTTCAAAAGGCTCAAATTCACGTTTCGCACGGGTCCCCTAAATTCTCAGGCACGGCCCTGGTAGGGAGCTCGTCCAAAAATCTTTTGATGAAAACCGTGATGATGTGAAGAAGATGAAGATGATGAACGAAGAAGGTGAAGTTGATAAAGATGCCGAACGAGAATTTCTTTCCTTTTAATTTAGGGTTTCTATTTTGAGAAAAAAAAGTTTTAAAAGAGAAGATGGATTGTTAATCGGTTAGAAAGGAGAGAGAAAATGAGAAGATTTACTCTGGGATTGGTTATGACAAGTGCGTTCGACCTCTATCTATAGAAGGTTATAAATGGTATTAGAAAAAAATATGTATCAAAGGAATTTGTGTTTTGTACGGAGATAGGAACATTTGGATTATTTCCATTATAATTATTATTTTGACTTAAAAACCTATATTAATATTCTGGTGGACTAAATATGAGATTATGTGTTGTTTTTTTAGACTATAAGCCCAAAAATTATATTTTAAAAGTGTGTTTTTTTTCTTTTGGTGTGATATAGTGGCATAATGAATGAAAAAGGGTCTTGCTCATCAATTTCACTTCCCTCTTCTGCTTTTATACGAACAAAATCGGTGACATTAGTTATATCTTGTCCATCATTGTCTACTACAATTTCAGACATTGCAATTTCGAAATCATTGTCGTGTTTTACTGTGGAGGGAACTATTTCAGTGGTAGAAAAAAGTTTTTTGTTTCGCCATTATCAGCTAAAAGAAATATATACATGATTCATAAGACTAATTGATATACAAACAACTATCAAAAGAAAAACTACAGTTCTCGATAAAACAGAAATCGAAAAAATGAAGAAGAATCCTAACTTGGTGATAATCAACATTACCATGATCCACACAACCGGAGGAAAACAATACATATTTGCTCTCTAATAATGTGTGTTATTTAAAAAATAACAATCTTGGAAATTAGTTAAAGACAAATATTTATACAAAATAATTAAAGTCAAAAACATGCATGGGCCGACCAATGTATTGGCAAGAGATCAATTTCCCTTGGTCATTTTTGATTTTTTAAGGTAATTTAGTCATTTACATATTTCTTTCAAGAAAGTACTTGAAGGGAGAAAAGATTGGGAAGGAGGGAGCTTGGATTTCTTATTTCTCTTAAATTTCTTCAAGATTTCTAGCTTTGGTTCAATCATTAAGGTAATCATAAGTTAAATTTGTTTTTGTTTCTTCTTTGTAAATTGTTTTAGGGTTTTCTTGTTTTTCTCTTTTAAAGTTTTGATTGTTTTAAATTAGTTTAACCTTTGCAAAATCGAACCTATACAAAATTCTAGATTCATAATTGTTATAGCTTATATTTTCTCTTCCTAAATTATTTAAGGATTTTTTGTTTCTCTTTCTAAATTGTTCAACAATTAAATTTGATAAAGAAAACTTATTGTAAGAGTTAGGGTTCTGAAGGAGATAAAAAATAAAGCTTCTAGGGTTTTAGTCTTCATTCATATGAAGGGTAAAACAGTCTTTATGAAGCCCACGCAAGCCCAAACTCTCAAGGTCCAACTACAACAGCAATAAAACTATAGAAGCACTCCTTGTACCTGAATAAACAAGATAACAAAGTTAGTTAGTACCTAATTTTGGTAATTCTGTTATTAGTTAAGAGTTAGTTAGTTGTTATTCTCTTCTTCTCTATTCTAACTCTATATAAACAAAAATGTAATTGAGTTTAGAATCGATTGAAATAAAACCTAAAGTTCTTAGAAAAACTCACATGATATCAGATTTCAAGGTTAGATCCAAATACTAGGGTTTTTTCTTCAAGAACTTAACAGCAATCAGCAACATTCAACATCTCGTATAAAATTCAACATCAAACAAGATCAAATATTAGAATCAAATCAATATTATTACAAGCAGAAATCGTTAGTTTCCAACTTCATCACTAAGATAGAAAGAAATTTCAGATTTCAACAACAACTTACTGTTTTTTCGAGCTTATCATCAGCTACCAAGAATCTTTCATGGCTTCTTTAAAATTCAGGTAATCCCCCACCTATTTCTTCTGTTACTAGCATTATCACAGAAAAGTTAGATGATTTCAAATTTCCAATTATCTCATGTGGAGAGATCAAGTGGAAACACTTCTCAATACTTATGATATGCTAGGGTTTGTAAATGGTTCTGTAGAAGAACCACCTCAGTTAAAAATAGTTCATGGAATAGAACAAGTAAACCCTGATTTTTAGCAATGGAGATCAAAGGAGAGTTTTGTTCAATCTTACCCCAAAAGTACTCTGTCCAGATCCATCTATTGTGATACTTATGGATTAAAATCAGCTAGAGAAATTTGGGGAATATCTAGACCTTACAAACAATGAAGGTCTTGAGTCTAAGAAAGATCAGTTAAGAAAGCAATTACAAAACATCAAAAAGGGAAACTCAACTGTGACAGAATACTTAAGAGAATTGAAACCCATATCTGATTCTCTGTTATCTGTTCATGATAGAATTTCAGATTCAGAATTAGTACGACTAGCTTTACATGGATTAAACTCAGATTATGATCAATTTGTTATAGCTCTTAGAGCCAACAATGAATTTCTTTCATTGGCTCAACTAAAGTCCAGATTGGTACAACATGAACAATGGTTATCTACTAAGGAATTAGAACAAGAAGCTTACTATGTAAAAAGAGGTTATCCTAGGCCTTCTAACAGAAATAATGGCAGACCTTCTCCTTCTAACTACAAGAATCAGGCTGCGCATTTTAAAAAGGATAACTCTTCTTTACCTACTTTTTCTCAACATGCTCAAATAAAGAATCATAATCAAAGGGCAGATGATTTTGACTTTTCATCTATTCCTTGTGGGATTTGTAAGAGATGGGGCCATGCTGCAGGTGTATGGTATTTCAGATATATGCAAAACAAACCACATAATAGTTATCATACAGAAACTCAACAAGAAGCATCTATGAAGATTGATGAACAAGTGGATTCTCAATCTTATTCATATGCAGATGAATCTCTTCTTGAATGTAATACTGCAGAAGTATATATGTATCATAGTGATGAGCATGATGAATTCCAAGAATGCTATAATGCTATATTGCTAGAGTCAGAAGATTGCTATATGGACTGTCTGTCTGATAGTTTTGATATTGATGTGATAAGTGATGAATGTTATACTGCAACCAAATCAGTTGATAGTTGTTCCAAGGACACTTCTTGGCTAGCAGACACTGGTTCCAGCAGCCATATGACACACACAACAAGCAATTTGACATGTTCTCAACCTTACAAGGGGTCTGAAGCAGTCATGGTAGGTAGTGGTAAGTTTCTCCCTATCACAAATATAGGAAATTCTACTTTATCTACTTCTTCTTGCTCTTTTGATCTCAGCAAAGTCTTATGTGTTCCAAGTCTACAAAGGAATCTATTGTCTATTTCCAAATTTACAAAAGACAATTCCTGTTCAGTGGAATTCATGCCACAGGGTTATTGTATTAAGGATATTTAGTCAAAGAAGATCCTTTCATAAGGACCAGTTAAGAATAATTTGTATCCTATTAAAGTTCATAATGGGGTTCTAGGAACCAGAACAGTAGCTCATACTGCTCAAACAGCTACATCTTATGATACTTGGCATGCCAGACTTGGGCATTCACATAGTGGTGTTACTAAAAAACTTCAACAGGAAAACTAGATCACTCTATCTACTGTTACTGACAAGACTTTATGTAAGTCTTGTGCTATGGGTAAAAGTAAATGCTTACCCTTTGATCCTTCTTCCACAGTCTCATAATCTTACATTTTGTGCACTGTGATGTTTGGGGACCAACCCCTGTCACCACACCTAATGGGGCCAGATATTACATCTTATTCTTAGATGATTTCAGTAGATACAGCTGGATATATCCAATGAAGAACAGATCTGATAGTATCAAATGTTTCACACATTTCAAGTCAACAACAGAAAACTTGCTCAAGACAAAGGTTATATATTTTCAATCAGATGGTGCTCCTGAATTGAAACAAGGTGATTTCAGGAAATTCTTAGACTCAAATGGCATATTATTCAGGTCTTCTTGTCCCTATACTCCTCAGCAAAATGTGAAAGCTGAGAGAAAGCATAGACATATAACAAAGTTAGGTAACACCTTATCTCTTCATTGTTCATTGCCTAAGTTTTTGTGGTTTGATGCTTTTAATACAACTGTTTACATCATAAATAGACTCCCCACAACTATTCTGCAAGGAAATACTCCTTTTGAGGTCTTATTTCATACTCCACCGGAGTACAAATACTTAAGAGTCTTTGGGTGTGCACGTTACCCTCACTTAGGGGAACTTAGACAAGAGAAGCTAAGTCCCAAGAGTCTACAATGTGTATTGCTGGGTTACAGTCAAGAGCACAAAGGATATAGGTGCTATGAGTCCATTACAAAAAGGATTTATATGTCTAGACATGTTGTGTTTGATGAAAGCAACTTCCCATATGCTAACAGCCCTTCACAACAGTCTATTAGTGATCAGAATCAACAGCCTATTATCTCTTTACCATTGCCTGGTTTATCAAATAGTCAGTCTCATGTCAATGAAGTGGGTACATCAAGATCAACTTGCTCACCAGCCATTTCAAGACATAAGAGTTTGCCTTCTCATGAATTAGGTACACCTAATGATAACATCAGTTCACCAACAAATTCAGAGTTGCAATCTCAGACTTTACAGTCTGACCAAGTGATTACTAGAGGCAGAAATGGCATAATCAAAAGCAAGCAGCTGCCTGCTGATTTTGTGGCTCATTATTCATCCCCTCACATGTTAAATATGGCCTTTCTCTCTATCTTACATTTACCTACTGAACCCACAACATACAAAGAGGTAGCAAAACATGAAGAGTGGGTCAAGGCAATGAATGAAGAGTTCTTAGCACTTCAACAAAATCAAACTTGGTCACTTGTGCCTTATCACAATTCTATGAACATCTTAGGCTGCAAATGGGTATTTAAATTGAAGCAAAAGAGTGATGGTTCTATTGAAAGATATAAGGCACGACTTGTAGCCAAGGGTTTCCATCAACAGGAAGGAGTGGACTATGCAGAAACTTTTAGTCCTGTTGTAAAGGCAAACACTATCAGACTTGTTCTCACAATTGCAGTCACAAGGTCTTGGCTCATGAAACAATTAGATGTTTCAAATGCTTTTTTGCATGGAACATTGGATGAAGATGTGTATATGATTCAGCCACAAGATTTTGAGCAACAAGGGAAGGAAAATTATGTCTGCCATCTTCATAAAGCTCTTTATGGCCTAAAACAGGCTCCTAGGGCCTGGTATAACAAGTTTGCTAATTTTCTACATGCTTATGGATTCACTAAGAGTAAAACTGATCACTCAATGTTTGTTTACCATTCTCAAGATCAGATGATGATTCTGCTACTTTATGTTGATGATATTATTCTAACTGGCAGCTAAAATTCTCAAATTTCCAAATTGATATCTGATTTGAACTCAACATTCCAAATGAAAGATCTGGGTCTTTTTTCTTATTTTCTGGGCATAGAAGTTCAGTCGATTACTTCTACCAAAGGTATATTTCTCACACAAAATAAATATACTCTACAACTATTACAGAAAGCAAGTATGTTAGAATGCAAACCTTCTAAGCTCCCTGTTGCTAGTGGTCAAAGAGTATCTATTACTGATGGAGAAGTGCTTGAAAATCCCACAGAATATCGCAGTTTAGTGGGTGCTCTTCAATACCTCACCTTAACTCGACCAGACATCTCTTTTGCAGTAAATTACACAGCCCAATTCATGCAAAAACCCACAACAGTTCACTTGGTTATTTTCAAAAAGATTTTAAGATATCTAAAAGGCTCAATGGGTTCTGGAATTCGAGTAATCCCTGGTAATATTACTACTTTAATGGCTTATTCAGACTCAGATTAAGCTGGGTGCCTTGACTCAAGGAAGTCGACTGGAGGGTACTGTATTTTTCTTGGCTCGAGTCTTATCTCATGGAGCTCTAAGAAACAAGCTACAGTGGCTAAATCGTCGACAGAAGCTGAGTACAAAGCTTTATCAAATACGGCAACAGAGTTGGTATGGTTATCTTACCTCATGGATGAACTGAAATGTCCATTAAATCGACCTTTCACTCTCTTTTGTGACAACATCAGTGCTCAACATCTAGCCTCGAACCGCATCTTTCATGCTCGAACGAAACACATCGAGGTCGACTTTCACTATGTTCGCGATTTAGTCTCAAATGGTTCTCTGGTGATTAAACATGTATCGACGAAGGATCAGCTTGCTAATATATTTACCAAGGGTTTATCCTTTGATCTGTTCTCTCAAATCAGAGACAATCTGTTGGTTCTTTCGTTGCCGTCACCATCAGTTTGAGGGGGGATGTAAGAGTTAGGGTTCTGAAGGAGATAAAAGATAAAGCTTCTTGGGTTTTAGTCTTCATTTCATATGAAGGGTAAAACAGTCTTTATGAAGCCCACGCAAGCCCAAACTCTCAAAGTCCAACTACAACAGCAATAAAACTATAGAAGCACTCCTTGTACCTGAATAAACAAGATAACAAAGTTAGTTAGTAACTAATTTTGGTAATTCTGTTATTAGTTAAGAGTAAGTTAGTTGTGATTATCTTCTTCTCTATTCTAACTCTATATAAACAAAAATGTAATTGAGTTTAGAATCGATTGAAATAAAATCTAAAGTTCTTAGAAAAACTCACACTTATAAAGTCTATATTCATAATTGTTTTCTCAATATTATTTTAAGTTTTTTTGTTTCTTTCTCTAAATTATTATATTTTGATATTTCAATATGAATACTTATGTAAAACCTAGAGCTTATAGTATAATATTTGATTTTGACTCAAAATAGAATTTCGTTAAAATTAGTCTCTCAAACCTTTAAACCTAGATAATGGACTTACTATTTAGTGAAAATAAACAAGTGAGTCCATGGGTATAGGGCCAAAATAATGTTCAAAAGGGTTTAGGGTCCAATCTTCCTAAAAAAAATGGGTTTTTAGTCCTTTTGCACTTTGAACCTAAAAACCCTTACTATATACTTAATAAACATTTCCGTCCATGTCCCCAACAGATTTCTCGCTAATTTAAAATTGGGACTGAACCAAATTTGAAACAACAACTATCTAGCGTGATTTTGGAGAATTAAATAGGACGCGTGTAGGACACCCATTTGCGTCTAGGACGCGTCCGGTGCATGGACTAGCGTCCTGGCTCCGGCCAGGACGAGATCAGGCCTCGGCCCGGACATGCCGGCCCTATGGGTCGTGCCATTTCCGGACCTTGTGCGAGCCCTTTTTGGGCTTGGGCCGGGACTTGTCTAGGACTTTTCCCAGGCTTTTTCAAGGCTTTTCGGACCACGAAAAGGGACCATTATTCGAGTGGGAGTTTTATCCAAATTTTCTCCCGATTCCAATCCAAATATTTCCAAAATTAACCCGGGTCATTCAAGACCCAAACGGAATTTCTCTTTAAAATCGGATTTTCAAATCAAACAAAGACGCACCATTAGTCTAATCCTTTGATGTAGACTTAAGGTCCGTACATGACATATGGATGTCGACAAGAGTATCTCCCGGATATACATGCATATATAATTGTTAGCCTTGAAATATATTATATGATTGCATGTGATGTGAATGGGGAAACTAGTATGGTCATAGAATCTATTTCTTATTCTTGTTTTAAGCACAGATGGGTGCATAATTTGTAATAATTTTAATTTCAAGTTTACACGATCTGCGAATCGTTTGAGTTTTGTAATTAGAGTTTAGGGTTTATGAGTCCATTGAAGAAACTCAAAGAGGAAATCCAAAGGCGAGTGGGAGAAATCAATGGAGGTTCAAAGATGGAGATCTAGACGAACTAAAAGGCGAAACAAGAAGCAAACCAAAGGAGATTAGATCTTCTAGGTTAGGGGCCATACTAGGATCCATATGTGCTTGATTTACTTTCTCGCGCGCATTTACTTCCTTTTTACGCTTTATGTCGTGGATGTTAGTTAGGCTAATTAGTTCACTAAAACAAATGCCAGACTAGCGTAAAAGTCCATAAAAGTAATTTTGAGTATAGTGCCTATCCAAATTAAGACACTCCTTGCGCCCTTGTTCGAGGAAGGTAGGTCGGCCTTCGCAGAGTACCTCCTGTACCTTGGGACATTGCGGGTAGGCCTATAGAAGAGGCCTACATGTCTAAATGGTTCTACTTAACGAGATCAGCAAGAGAGTCTTGGATACTCGAGGCAAAAGGATGGATTTTACACTAAACATGTAATCCATCAACCGAGAATCATATGGTATGATCAGTGAAAGTGTTCACTCACCTAAATCAATGGGAATTAAGGGCAGGGTCCTAGTCCGCTTAGTCCTTGAGAGATGGGATCTCGGAATCGCATTATTCATCTAGGGACACGTTTTATCTTGAATAATGTGGCAAAAACTTAGGACTTTTTGCAAAAATTATCAAATGTAATACTTAGCAAAATCCTTTTTCTGTTTCATGTATGGCGAAAATCAATCTTTTCAACCTATGTTCAATCCTCGATGAGTGATGCACCCGAATTGCACACCCAAGCGGAGGTATCAAGTTGTAACCGGTAAAACCGAAGTCGATCCAAGGATAGGAAGGTAGTTTAGATATCGAAGGGTCTTATTCGTCGGTTTAAGTGTTACTAGCTAACTTAGACTAAGACGAAAAGGGAACAAAGGTAAATGAGGAGTTTTATAATCGAATAACTAACAAAAGAAGAAAACAAGTAAAACAAACTAAATTATCAATGTAAACAGACGAGAGAGATTCGAGAGAGGAGTTGAAGGAACAAGAGTAGGGAGGCAACAAATAAGTGAGAGAAGTGTCGAGGTCCGGGAATCCATAATGATAACCTATGACTATGTGTAGTCCGATCTAATGTGTTGAGGAATAATCAATAGTCGACTCCTAAAGTAGATGTCTCTGAGTACTACGTATATCTGGAGATCATACTTAGTCAAACAAACGTCATAAATCGGTTAATCCCGAGTCATCGAAAGTGTAGTCTAGTCGCCTAACTATGTGAAGTGCATGACAAGACACATGAAATTATGACTTAGACTGCGATCGATATCGAATACTTCGTTTCGTCTATTAACTATGCGAAGTGCTTGACAAGACACATGAAAATACGATCAAAACGATAATCGAAATAAATGAACATCAATTTATAATCAAAACATCAAATCATATTAAACATAATCACGAATTCATCACATTTCATCTCATATAATCGACACACTAAAGTTAGCTAAACATGGTGATTGAATAGGAAATCGAAAGAAAATGATGAGAGAATCCCCCTTTTTTGATGTGGTTCGAGGCTAAGATCGTAGGAAAATATGAGTCTTTAAGGTGCAACCGATCTCCCCTTAGAAAATTATGGTTCCCCATAGCGACCATCATCATCTTCTCCATTTACAACTCAACCTCCATTAAAACTAAACCCTAGCTTTCTATCTATAGCAATCTTCAACCAAAATTAAATCAAACCACATGAAAAGCTAGCCAAGGATGAGGGGAACAAAAGCCCTAAAGTTTCGGATCAAGAAAGTTGCATGAAAACTCATAAAAGTCCGGCGAAAGAAAAAGAAATTCCGGCCAAGATCCGGCCAAATGAGCTGTTCCGGGTTGTCCCTAGCTATGTGCGCACGTCCCTTGACCGTTCCGAGCTGCAGCCCGAGCGAGAGGATGCTGTACCGAGCAGTCCGAGCTGCAGGTCCGCCGGAGCAGCTGCTGGTCGCGTCCACAGCAGTTGCTCCCGTGGACGCGTCCCGTGCTCCTGTACACGTCCCGTGAATGCGTCCAGTCGCTGCTGATGCTGCTGCTCTTGTGCGCGTCCCTTCTTGTAGCTGATCCGAGCTGCTATACATGGCCGAGCTTGCTGCCATCCCGAGATCGTGCGGTGTCGGCCTTGTTGGGCCGGCCTAGCTTGGCCGGCTACCCCTTCTTCTCTCTCTTGTCCTCTCTTTCAAGTTTCTCTTTTAGTGATGAAGAACCCTCAAGAACAAACCCTAGCCTCTTTCTCTCCCCTTCCTTGGTGCTTGGTGAAGAAGATGATAAATAGTGTCTAACTTGAATAAAAACCCTAGACTTAGTCAAGTTGACTAAGTCTTTAGACTACTTTAAACCCTTGACTTTGTCCATCATTAAAGATTCTTGACTTGGACCAAAAAGGGTGCCCATAGAATCTCTATTGTTCTCTTCTTCTTTGGGCTCTTGGGTTGGGCTTCTTTCTAAAGCAAGGGAGTGCCTTCATCTTGTCTCTACATTTAGAACCAAGGGGTGCCTTCATAGAATCCTTGTTTCAAGACCGAACCTCGGCTTCTTTCATTCACAACTTTTCCGTCCGAACTCCGAATCGACTTTCGTTTTCACCGTCGGACTCGTCATTGACCTCACTTGTTGTTTGACTTCTGATATTGACCAAAATACCCCTGGTGATCTTTTCTTTCCTTTTGCTACATAAGATGAAAATGTGATAATTCGCTCTCTTTATTTCGAATTACACGCCAAACCCCAAATAAACTACCTAGCAA
>BEHA01001181.1:140931-159356 GCA_002897215.1 Eschscholzia californica subsp. californica | reverse complement strand
TTTATTACCAAAACTTCATCAAAACCAAAAACCGAGTTACTTCCGAGTCTTAGAATAGGTTTCACTTAGTCTCTGAGGAACGAACCGTACTTACCGGAATTATCACTTGACGCCCGTATACTTGCGGGTGGTGACCTACTTAGGGTAACCTTTCTAGGCCCATCATCTCTCTATAGCAATCTTCAACCAATGTTAAATCAAACCACATGAAAAGCTAGCTAAGGATGAGGGGAACAAAAGCCCTAAAGTTTCGGATCAAGAAAGTTGCCGGAAAACTCATAAAAATCCGGCCAAAGAAAAAGAAATTCCGGCCAAGATCCGGAAAAATGAGCTGTCCCGGGTTGTCCCTAGCTATGTGCGCACGTCCCTTGACCGTTTCGAGCTGCAGCCCGAGCGAGAAGATGCCGTACCGAGCAGTCCGAGCTGCAGGTCCGTCGGAGCAACTGCTGGTCGCGTCCACAGCAGCTGCTCCCGTGGACGCGTCCCGTGCTCCTGTACACGTCCCGTGAATGCGTTCAGTCACTGCTGCTGCTGCTGCTGCTGCTCTTGTGCGCGTCCCTTCTTGCAGCTGATCCGAGCTGCTATACATGGCCGAGTTTGCTGCCATCCCGAGCTCGTGTGGTGCCGGCCTTGCTTGGCCGGCCTAGCTTGGCCGGCTAAGCTAAGGCCGGCTACCCCTTCTTCTCTCTTGTCCTCTCTTTCAAGTTTCTCTTTTAGTGATGAAGAACCCTCAAGAACAAACCGTAGCCTCTTTCTCTCCCCTTTCCTTGGTGCTTGGTGAAGAAGATGATGAATAGTGTCTAACTTGAATAAAAACCCTAGACTTAGTCAAGTTGACTAAGTCTTTAGACTACTTCAAACCCTTGACTTTGTCCATCATTAAAGACTCTTGACTTGGACCAAAAAGGGTGCCCATAGAGTCTCTATTGTTCTCTTCCTCTTTGGGCTCTTGGGTTGGGCTTCTTTCTAAAGCAAGGGAATGCCTTCATCTTGTCTCTACATTTAGAACCAAGGGGTGCCTTCGTAGAATCCTTGTTTCAAGACCGAACCTCGGCTTCTTTCATTCACAACTTTTCTGTCCGAACTCTGAAGCACCTTCCGTTTTCACCGTCGGACTCGTCATTTACCTCACTTGTTGTTTGACTTCTGATATTGACCAAAATACCCCTGGTGCTCTTTTCTTCCCTTTTGCTGCATAAGATGAAAATGTGATAATTCGCTCTCTTTATTCCGAATTACACGCCAAACCCCAAATAAACTACCTAGCAATGAAAACACATAAATAATTACAAATAAAACTCGAAAAGAACTAACTCATCAAAGTTAAGTGACCTAAATGTGGCATTTTCACGCCACATCAATGAGGACAAATTGAACATGGATAACTTCCTTGATTGGGAAAAGAGATTGAGAATTGTTCCCAAGTCTACAAACAAAGAAAGCGTACTAGATACCCCTATTCCAAGGATAACTGCAAACTCAAAGGTTGAGGAACAAAAGCAGGCCAAAAGTATCTGGATGAAATCAGTTTCAGTAACTTGCCTTATGTTGGTCACCATGGAGCCTAATCTTCAAAGGAGTTTCAGGAAAATGGATGCGCACACAGTCATCCGTCGATTAAGGGACATGTCCCGAAACAAATCACGGTTAAGGAAGTACGGGACTTCCAAGGCAATTCGGAGTGAAATTGGAATGTCTGAATCAAAGAAAGAACTTCAACTGATTCAGAAGAACAAAGGGAAGAACGAAGGAAGTCACGGTTCCGACCAAGGTATCTATGTTATCGAAGTTAACTTAGCAAATACATTTCATTCCCAATCATGGGTATTCGATACCGGATGTGGTGCTCATATCATTTCTGATGTGCAGGGCCTTAAGGGAATCAAGTATTTATCTGCAAGGGAGCTTGTCTTACGAGTAGCAAATAGAGCAACGGTTGCTGCGAAAGCTGTAGGAACATTCAGTCTACCTTTAAAAACTGGTCTAGTTTTAGAACTTCATAATTGCTATTATGTACCCTCTATTTCTAGAAACATTATCTTTGTCTCAGAGTTAGACAAAGAGGGATATCACCTATTAATAAAAAACCGGCGTTGTTCTTTATATAAAGGTGAAATCTTTTATACCAGTGCTAAGTTATACAACGGTCTCTATATTACGAATATTGAGAACGAAGTCTTTAACATAGAAACCAGAAGGCTACGGTCAGATGATTCGAATCCAAGTTACCTTTGGCATTGTCATTTGGGTCACATTAACATGACACGCATGAAGAAGCTCCATAAGCATGGACTTCTAGGTTCGTGTAATTTAGAATCATATGACACATGCGAATCATATTTAATGGGTAAAATGACGAGGTCTTCTTTTAAAGGAAAAGGAGACCGAGCCAAAGAACCTTTGGAACTCATACATACGGATGTATGCGGAACCAATGAGTACTCCGGCGAGAGGTAACTATGGCTACTTCATCATGTTCACGGATGACTTCACTCGTTGTGGTTACATATACTTGATGAGGCATAAGTCCGAATCGTTTGACATGTTTAAACAATTTCAGAACGAAGTAGAGCATCAACTTGGCAAGAAAATAAAAGCCATTCGATCCGATTGAGGTGGTGAATATTTGAGTAAAGAATTTGACGATCATCTTAGAAGTTGTGGTATAGTATCTCAACTCACTCCGCCAGGAACGCCTCAGATGAATGGTGTTTCCGAAAGGAGAAACCGCACCTTGTTAGACATGGTTCGATCTATGATGGGTTTAGCAAATCTTCCGAACACGTTCTAGGGGTATGCTCTAGAAACGGCTGCTTTCACACTGATCTGGCGTTAAAATGCCACATTTGGATCACTTAACTTCGATGAGTTAGTTCGTTTCGGGTTTTATTTGTAATAATTTATGTATTTTTCTTTGTAGGTACCTTATTTGGAGTTTAAAGTTTGATTTGGAATAAAACGAAGCTTCCAAGAACAGCAACAGCTCGGGTTATCACCGGCTAGCACAGGAAACAGCTCGGAACGCAAGGGACGCGTCTCAACAGCTCGGACCACTCGGGATAGCAATCTAGGGCACGGGCCAGCAAGCATTAGGTCGGAATTTCTTATCTTTTGGCCGGTTGTTCTCGACTTTTCCGGCCACTTTCTTGACCGGAAAATTTAGGGGTTTTGCTCCCTTGATTATTGCCTTGAATCCCTTGTCATCCTATTGTGTTTTTGGTTGATATTTTCAGAGAGAGAAAGCTTAAGTGAAGCTTTCATGGTGGTTTAGTTTGGAGGAAGAAGAAGGTACTGTTGCTAAGGGGAACCCTAGTTTTCACTGAGGGGATACCTAATCTACTCTGTTAAGGGGAAATCAGGATATTGCTAGGGGGAGATTGGCAGCACATACATATTCATATTTTCTAACGATCCTAGCCTCGCGCCATCATCGGAAAAGGGGGATTTCAATCTTAACTTTGTCTTACTTTATCTTCTTACGTTTATTATTTGTGTCGCCATGTCTAGCTAACTTTTGTAATCCGATACTCGTGAAACATGATTTGATATATGCTGAATGACTTATGATTTGTGTAAATGTTAGTTTAGTTGACTTCGTCTAATTATATGAATTAGAAACCTTGTTCGTAATTGCTTATTGACACATAGTTTGATAGTCCGTACTTAATTTGATAGTCGATGCTTAGTAACTTTTGATCGGTTATACTTAGTTTGACGGATTATGCTTATTCGTGTTATACTTTGATCATTGTCAACTCATTTGATAGTATGTTATTAGTTTGATAGTCGATACTTAGTAACTTTTGATCGATTATGCTTGGTTTGACATATTATGCTTAGGATTGTCAATGTGGGTAAAGTCAACTAACTTTTCATGCTTATAGATTATTAGTACTAGTCACTATCGATTTTGTGGATCGAAGTATCCTCCTCACTCCATTCTTGCTCGACTCTTCCCGAATCTCTCACCTTTAGTTTAGTTAGTTTTATTTACTTCTTTATCTCAACTTAATCTGAAAACCCAAATCGTTATCTTTCCGTTTTTAGTCTAAGTTAGTCAGTGACACCTAGACCGGTGGACTTTACTCTCTTGATATCTTTATCACCTTCCTATCTTCGTGGATCGATCCCGGTCTTACCGGGTTATTACTTGACGCCCGTATACTTGCGGGTGGTGACTTTTTGGGGTAACCTTTTAGGCCCATCACACACTTAACCGAGCTCCGTCAAAAGCTGTAGAAAAGACACCATATGAGTTATGGTTTGGAAAGGTTCCAAAGTTGTCTTTTCTCAAAGTCTGGGGATGCGAAGTTTATGTAAAACGTTTACAAGGAGATAAACTCGCACCCAAATCAGACAAATGTCTCTTTGTGGGCTATCCAAAAGAGACAAGGGGTTACTACTTCTACCACGAATCTCAGAACAAAGTGTTTGTTGCTCGAGATGGTGTCTTCCTTGAATAAGAATTCTTTTCCAAGCAGACAAGTGGGAGAAATGTAGATATTGATGAAATTCGATATGAGCAACAAATAAACACGGATATAGAAATATCAAGAGGTTTAGCGGCTCCTATCTATCCACAAAGTATGGAAGAGGAAAATGAGGTCGAGATAGAGAAACTCGTAGAATCTCCCGCACAAGTCGAATTAAATTTGCAGGAGACGTCTCAAATAGTTGAGAACACTCCAAAAGTTGCTCAAGCCCCTCGTAGATCTCAAAGGCTCCAGGAATTATCTCAGAAAACAGATGTCCTACTGTTAGAGGATAATGAGTCGAGTACCTACAACCAAGCTATGACGAGCCCCGACTCCGAAAAATGGCTAAAGGCCATGAGATCGGAAATGGATTCCATGTCAGAAAATCAAGTATGGGACTTGATCGATTTGCCTGATGGAGCAACACCAATTGGATGCAAGTGGGTTTTCGAAGTAAAAACTGACAAGGATGGAAACGTTAGCGTTTTCAAAGCTAAAATCGTGGCAAAAGGATACAAACCGATTTATGGTATAGACTATGATGAAACCTTTTCACCTGTCGCAATGCTTAAATCCATTCAGATCATTCCAACAATTGCAGCTCATTATGATTATGAGATTTGGCAAATGGATGTCAAAACCGCCTTCCTAAACGGACACTTGGAAGAGGATGTGTACATGACACAACCCGAAGGTTTTGTAGATTCCAAAAATGTTGGAAAAGTTTGCAAGCTTAAGAAATCCATTTATGGACTCAAGCAAGCAAGCCGGAGTTGGAATCTTTGATTCGACGAGAAAATCAAAGAATTTGGATTTCTCAAGAATGCAGAAGAGTCTTGTGTTTACAAGAAGGTTAGTGGGAGCAACCTAGTTTTCTTAGTCCTTTATGTCGATGACATATTAATCATAGAAAACAATATTCCGATGTTGGAATCAGTTAATGACTGGCTTCGGAAATGCTTCTCTATGAAAGACCTAGGGGAGGCAGAATATATATATTAAGAATCAAGATCTATAGAGATATATCAAGGAGGAGGATCGGACTCAGTCAAGAAACTTATATAGATAAGATTCTTAAACGGTTCGAGATGACAAACTCCAAAAGAAGATCATTCCCATGACACATGGCATAGTGCTTAGCAAAGATCAGTGTCCTAAGAGTTCTGATGAGCTAACACACATGATGAATGTACCTTATGCTTCGGCAATAGGATCTATCATGTACGCCATGATCTGCACTCGCCCAGATGTCTCATATGCCTTGAGCATGTGCAGCTATTACCAATCAAATTCAGGCGAAGCGCACTGGAGCGCCGCCAAGAATATTCTAAAGTACCTGAGAAGGACTAAGGATCACTTCCTGGCATATGGCGGGGAAGATACTCTAAAGGTTGTACGCCATGTGGATGCAAGCTTTCAGATGGATAGAGACGACTTCAAATCGCAGTCAAGTTACGTCTACTTTCTGAATGGAGGAACAGTGAGTTGGAAAAGTTCCAAGCAGAGCAGAATTGCAGACTCTACCACTGAAGCAGAATACCTAGCGGCCTCGGAAGCTGCAAAGGAAGGAGTTTGGATAAAGAAGTTCATAATAGAACTTAGTGTCGTACCTGGCATAGAAGAGGGGGTGACTCTCTATTGTGACAACAATGGAGCGATAACCGAAGCCAAGAAACCAAGAGCACACCAAAAATCCAACCATATCCAAAGGAAGTACCACTTGATTAGAGAAATCATAGAGAGAAAAGATGTGGTCATTTGCAAGGTTCACACGGATGACAATGTTGCAGATCCGTTGACTAAACCGTTACCTCCGCCCAAACATGATGCACACATGAGGGGCATTGGTATAAAGCGCATTGGGAAATGGCAACAAATGTAATTTGGATTCATAAAAGAGTTTATGTACCTAATTACTTACGTTCGATAAATAAAATAAAAGGAATTTTATTTTTGTCCTTAAAATTTGGTTTGGTATTTAAGAGACAGTCCGTAGATAAAGAAAGCACTCCGAGTAGGCTTGTCAGATACGTGATCTGATGAATGAAACCCCACTAAGTGAACTTGGAGTGATTCATTATCAATTCCCTAGTCCAGGTCATTGCATGGACAACAATGACTCACGAAGACTAGTATGGGAGTCGATGGGATAGCGGAGTTTCATGGGCTATAGGAATAGTGTATTCGATTCGACTACGTGTGAGTGCATAATAGGGATTATACGCTGGAATAACCCTCAACACGAGAAGTTCATCCAAAGAATGATGAATTGTCAAACTTCTCATAAAGACAAGATTGAAGAGATTCCTCAAAACATGAGTGCTCAGCTCATCTTATGTAAGGAATGTCTGACTTTGATTCCATTAAACGCCGCACCGTAAAAGGAGGTTATAAAAACAGATACTGGGAAGGACAGGATAGACATGAAGTTGAGTGGGAGCGCAAGAATGGATTATGTCCTCCTAACCATGTTAGGATGCAGTGTCCTCGGGCCACTTGACGAGCAACAACTGAAAATGCATGGTCGTGCTCAAATGGATTAAAAGTTAATCATTTGTTTTGACAGTTGTACTCGAGATCAAGAAAGTCTGAATGACGTGACGTATCAGATGGGATACGAAGTGACATGGGAATCGAGCATTGTACTTGTTCTAAGTCCAAGTGGGAGTTTGAAGGAGTTGAAGGAGATGTCCTTCGACCAAGGTGACAATGCGAACAATTTATCGGATAGGACAATTGATGTGGAAGATCATCAAGTCCGATTGATTTAGGGATCGTAGAGTTGTAGCTAGAGACCAACTACGATCGTCGAATTATGAAGTAATTCGCGGCTAACTTCGATCAGATCCTACAACGGGTTACACATAAGAGTGACAAATTGATCTAGGATATGACTAGTGGGAGTGAGTTATAATCATGGGAGTGTCCGATAAACATATCTCATAGGCCTAAAAAGGAATTAGGCAAAGATAGTACAAAAAGGCCAAAAACAGGGTTTTTGGGCCTTAGCCGATTCGGGCACTTATAGGGCTCGGATTGGAATGAAATTATGAGGTGAGATTTCTAACATATCCAGTAGTATGCATGCAAAATTTCGTGGTGTTTGGACACCTCCTCATTAGGGAATTGAGAAAATATCATTAGATGTTATTTTCGACTATTTCCTTAAATCTTATTCTAGAAGGGTGTTTTAGGAAACCTTTGAGGAGGTGTATTCTCATTAGGGTTATATATAAACACATTTAGGGCAGAGAATAAGGTGTGGAATTTCTCTCTAAGCTTTCTTACTCTACCATATCAAGTAGAGAGGAGAAAGTGAGCTAATTTCCATTAACTATCTATCTAGTCAAGAAGAAAGGAGTTCTTCTTCTAACCACCATTGGTGTGCTAGCTAAACAACAAGGTGGGAGATCAAGTTGATTGCTCGTGTCCCAAGTAGAGGAACTACGCTTGAAGCTCTTGGTCTTCTCATAAGCAATTGGAAAGGTTCGAGGGAAAACTAGCGAATAAGGTATTTATCTTTCTAATTTTACTTAGTATTATTATGGGCTTATGCATGTGATCCTGGGAATACTAGTGTAGACATTAGATGTCTTATTTCCGCTATAAACACTAGTAGAAGGGTGTAAAACCCAACAGTAGGATCTCAACAATGTCTTTCTTCAAGCTATAACTTAGACGAAGAGGTGTACAAGACCATCCCACTTGGTTTTAACAAACCAAACAATAATCATCTATGTCGTTTGAAAAAATCCCTTTATTGGTTGGAACGAGTCTCCAGACAATGGTTTGCCAAAATTTGTCTCTCTAAAGGCTGAAGGGTTCAACCAATCTTCCTCTGACCATTATTTTTTTTACTTTTTTCATGGTTCGATTGTAATTGACATTCTTTCCTGCGTTGATGATATCACTCTCACAGGTAATAATGACAAGGTTGTTCAATCTCTTCGATAACGTCTCGAACAACGATTTTCTTTTAAAAATCTTGGACGACTTCTATATTTTCTTGAAACTAAAGATTCTCATTCTCCCAAGGGCACCTTTATCTGCCAACGAAAGTACATCTTAGATATTCCTCAAGACTCTAGCATCTTCGGAAGTTGTTTTATTCTCCATGGGATAACATCTAAAATTGTTACCGACAAACGGTACACAAATCAGATGACCCCACACAATTTCGTCGTCTGATTGGTCGACTCCTTTATGTTACTATAATACGACCTGATATTACATATTTGGTCAATTACCTTAGTAAATCACACTACCCATAGGATGCGGCAACTTGGGGTCTATGATACTTGAAAGGTACTCCGGACCAGGGGATTCTCTTTTCCTTGTCCAACTCTCTCACCATTTCAGGTTTTACTGACTCGGATTAAGCCTGTTGTCTTGTTACTTGATGTTTACTGCCAACTACTTCACTATGTTAGGTGTAAACCCGTTATCTTGAAAGTCTAAGAAACAACCGACTGTTTTTCGCTTCTTCAACAGAACTTCAATGGTTGAAATCCGAGTTGACTCATATTCACTCTTCTTATTAAGTAGTTGACATTTTTACGAAGCCACTTGGTTCAGGCTAGCTGCACCGGTTGGCATCCAAGTTGGGATGCTCTCAGATTTTCTTTGTCTGCTCCAACTTGCAGCGGAAGGGGGAGGGGGGGTTGGAATAATATACCAATACAATATTTAATCGGGATAATAGGCTCATCATATATATTATATGAACCAAAAAATATTGGAATAATATACAATATATATCTATATCTTATATTTGTATATTATTACAGTACATGTTGAAATAATATATTAGATCAAAGAAGAATCGGGAAGGAGAATCTATCTCAAAGGAAAGAAAACAATCTAATGTGCATGTGTCTGGACCTAACGATTACCAAGATTTGTATACATTAAGCTTTCTAAATAATTATATTTAGCAAAATTTATTTTCTACGTTTGCACTTCTAAATATGTAAATAGGACCTATGTAACGCCTATTAAATACATCATACACAAGTCAATAAAATTCACCTTTGAATTCACATTTCTATCTTATATCTCCCTACATCTCTCAAGTTGTACACACACTCTTCCCCCCGTCGTATCCCTCTTACGTTCAAAATGGAAGTTGTTGATTTATGTTTTTACTTAGTTTGTCCATCTAATTTCCATCTTTTGGAGTAGATAAAAGAAGGGGAGAAAGTTTGGGTATTGGAAGAAAATAATTCTTCCGTTCTTGATAAGCCATAATTAGATCTAGTCGCTTAATTAGTTAAATTACTCGTTTGATTTTGTGGTTTTTCTTCAAGCACTTTATTTGAAGATTTTGAAAAGTTTCTCAATCAAATAATTTAATTTAGAGTTTTCTTTTCTATGATGGTGAAACGAAGATCAACATCCCCTCTATCCATACTATCATCCAGTGTTTAATTATGTTGGTCTTTGTTGGTTCATCTACATCTCCCAATTCAGATTTGACAAAAACAATGATTAAAATGAAAGAGCACCAAAAAGAATATTGGACAACATATATTAAAATCAAGAGGACAACAACTTCTCAAATCAAGAGTCCAACATCTTATTCATTCAACAACCTCTAATTTGTTCATTGTTCCTACATATATTTTAGTATAATAAAGTTTTAACACCTTTAAGGTCTCTCATCTTTTCATTTTGTGACCTTTAAGGTCTTTTCATTTTGTTATTGTAATGTTGTACTCCTCTAGCTTCATGTTGTCCTTTACTTTTGTAGTCTCATATTGTAATTTACTTTTGTAGTTCTCATATTGTAGTTAAAGGAGTCAAAATTCTCAACACCATATAATTTATTGGATTGAATTCCTACATATGAATGAAAATTCTGGCTTAACTCAAAAAGAAAGTTTTACACACCTTTTTTTTCTCTACTCCAATTGCAACAAAGTTCGAGGTGATATTTATGAGATGGTAAGGATTTTCTTCTGTTCAACTTCTCTTCCTAGAAACACCAATCACACATCACATTTGTCTTATACCCAGAACTAAGGGCGAAGTCAAGATTTAAAACTATACATGACTAGCCTAAAATTTTTATAACTATATTTCTTCATACAGTAAATATATATTTGCCGAAAGTAACATGTAAAACCAATTTTTGGTGTCAAAGTACAGTTTTACAACATTATTGTCACAAACCATATATGAAAAGTAAGAGCATACCTATTAAGAATGCGAAGTTCGTCTGTTGCAATTATATCTCTTACTTTGTCCAAAAGACAACCTATCAAAAGAAACATTTCGCAAAATATCATATACTAATTAAGAATTTATCTATACAATATTTTCATTCATTGTGTATATATTATCACATTTAGCATATAACAAAAGAGGGTATATAGCAAAAAAAAAGATGTACAAAACATCGAAATCCATCAAAATGACATGTAACTATACTACTTGAGTTGAGCCCCTACGATCCTTCAACTTATAGAATTCATCAATTATTGAATCAGAATCGATTGTTTCGGCTATTTCCTTCTCGATGTGTATAATCATGAAGTCTCTTAGGAAATCATCCTCCATTTTGCTACGAAGTGTTGTTTTGACAAGTTTCATAGCTGAAAAGGCTCTCTCAGTAGTTGCCGTAGAAATTGGTAAAGTTAACATCAAACAAATCAATTTATAAACCAGACAATAAGACTTTGACTTTCTTGTTTCAACCGATTTCTTGCACAACTCCGACATCGTAGCTAAATTTTGAAATTCCGGATGGTGAAGCACATCATGCTCATAATGTGACAATTGGCATCTCAAACCATTTATGTCTTGGTTACTAAAATCTTCTGGATAATACTTTTCAGCAAGAAGGCAAATATCATCAATCTTAAACGACCCCAAAAGTATCTGTAGGATCCAAGGTTGAACTAAGTATAAGAAGTTCGATTGTTTCATAAGTAAACCTTGTATTCAGCTCCTCTAACTAAAAATCGATGGGGGCATTAAATACATCTATATGGTAATGATGTGCTATTGTGATATTGTGTTGTTCCCGACAAGAACGAAGTGAGCCCACTACATAAGGATCACTCGTATCCGGTATTATCACATCATTCTTCTTACAAAATGCTTCCAATTTTTCTAAAGCATCCCAACCATCTTGTCTCAACTCCTTAACAAGTGATTTTGTACGTTTTACAAGTCTCATTGCGTTGACAATATCTTGAGATTTTTTCTAAAGAGCATGACAAAGCAAATCAGTGATCTCCATAATCTTACACATTAAGTGCAATATAAAAATGAATTGAAACATTGTCACCGCAATGAACAAACCCTCGGATTCTCCACGTAAAGTATGAGTTGGTGCGATTTTCATTAAAGTTCTAAGAACTCCACACGTTGCACTAAACATATCGATCACGCTCTCCATGGAACTTAAATGGGAGCTCCAACGAGTAGCCCCCGACCATTGGAAGGTTCCTACTTGGTTTAACTCTTTGTGCGTCTCAAGCTCATAATCTTCTAACAAACTCGCAATTTCATTAACTCAAAAAGATTTTAAATCATCTTGCCTTAAAGGTGAAGCACAAAGAAAATTAACGGTTGCATTCAATGTTGAATAAAATCGATAAATAACATTTACGTCTTTACATGCTCCAACTAGTGCTTGTTGTAGTCTATGGGCAAAGCAATGCACATAGTATGCATAAGGACAATCTCTAAGAAATAATGCTTGCAATCTATTAAAAGCTCCACGCATATTGCTAGCACCATCATGCCCTTCACATCCCATATTTTCCGTATGGAGGTCGTTACGAATAAAGACATAAGTTATTGCTTGCTTGGGAGTCAAAGAGGCAGTGCTTTTCACATGTAAAATATCAAAAAATCGTTCTTTGATAGATCCCCCATCATCAACAAATCGTAAGACAATAGCCATTTGCTCCTTGTGTGAATCATATTGAGTGTCGTCGACAAGAATGCAAAACTTTGATGATCCAATTTCTTCTCGAATCTTGTTTCTTACTTTGTTAGCAAGGATTGATAATATTTCTTTTTGAATTGTAGGAGATGTTATTTAACATTTTGTGGAGCATTTTCTAAGACAACTTGTTGGATTTCATCATTGTTCTTAGCCAAAAATTTTACCAACTCAATGAAATTGCCACGATTCGACGAATTTGTAGATTCATCGTGCCCCCTAAAAGCACATGTTTGATAGGCAAGATATCGTAAATAATCAATAGACGCGTTGAGTCTTAGCCGATTTTTCTTCACTAGTTCCTTAGATTGTACATTGATTATCTTATCAATATGTCTAGATGTCCAACCTAAATCTTGACAAGCTTTTACGGCCAACATGTGTTGAGAATTATGATCTCCCATATGTGTTAGGAATGCACATTTTTTTCCATCATTGACACTCTTCCATCTTTTAAATCCTTGATACGTAAATGATGTACGTTTTGGCGGATTTGTTTCAAAGATAAAACATGGAAGACAATAGGCCGCATCTTTTGTAGGAGAATACTCAAGCCAAGGAAATAAGGTATACCAGGAATCTTGAAATCTTCAGGATTGCTTCCCAAACTTTGTTGTTGGGTAGTCTTTAAGGATAGGTTGATAAGGTCCCGCATTAAGATATGCACGTCAAAGCTCATCTTGTTTGTTAATAAGATGATTCTAAATTTGAAGTCGCAATACCGGATCATGTATAAAAGATGTAGCATCAACTTCTTCTTCTAAAGCATTCAAATGAGGTTGTCCTTCTTCTACTAAATTTTCAATGTTAGATATAGAAGGTGGATGTTCTAAATCTTTTTTCTTGTTTTCTCTTGTCGAAGTAAAAAAACGAATATAGAATTTTTTTGACAATTTAGCCTAAAGTTAAATCAACACGAAAATGAAACAAATTTAGAATTCATATACCCCGTAAACTCCTAAAGACCTAATATTACAATCAGAATTTCACCCAAATAATCTAAATTAGTAGCTCAACTTATCAAAATCATTAACCCTAACATTAAAGTAATGGACAATGTATTAATCAAACTCAATTATTCACCTCAAAATCAAAATCAGTAACCAAATAGAAATAGTAATACCCAAAATAAGCAAAATTGAAACATTAGAAGTTTTAATGAAAATAAGAAAGAAGAGGGAAGAAACATTACTTACATAATAACATGGATAATTTGTTGAAGATAATAAAGCCTTAAATCTCTTGATTAATTGATTTGGGGTTGTTAAAAAAATAGAAGATGAACCCTAGATTTCACTTTAAATCTTAAATTTATAGAAACATAGAGTCTTAAAGAGAGATGGTGATGTTAAAGAAGGTAAGAAGGAGACATTGATTTCGTGAGCAAACCCTTACGATCCCGACCGAATTCGCACTCTCCCTCTCTCGGTTTGGATTTCACGAGCAAACCCTTTCTCTCTATAGTTCTTCTCAGACCAGGTATGTGGGAAAAAATATCCCCTGGCTGCTTTACTAAAATATCCCTATCTCTTTAGAAAAATAACCGAACTACCTCTGCTTGCAGCCAGGGGTAGTCTCCACTTGCCTACGCCCTTGCTCAGAATTCTAATCCCTCAAACCAATCAATCTTCTCAACACCACATACAAAATTATCATCAAAATTGTATCAAATTGATTGAAACGAGTTCTTGGTGATATCACATCACCATCTCAAGCTTTGCACCTACGTCTGGGGCATCAAATAGTTGATAACATTATTATTGCCCAAAAACTCATCCACTCGTACAAGAAACAAAAAGGCTAGTTTAGCCTCAAACTCGATATGTCTAAGACTTTCGATCGCATTGAATGGACATTTATTGTTGATATTATGACCAAACAACGTTTCTTAAACCATTGGATCATCGTGGCTTTCAAGAGCAGTGAATGGACATTTATTACTGATATTATAACCATCTGGGTGTAAGGTTTTGTACGTCTCTAAGACTACTATCATGCTTATGATACTACCTAATGTTGTAAGCGGAATCTCAATCATCATATGATTAACACTAGGTTTCCAGGATCTATACATGAACATATCAATGAACTAGAATCGGAAAGATGATTACCTTAATCGCTTTCCCACGAACTAAATCCCGACTAGTATTCGGAAGATAAGAGCTCCAATTGTAGCTCCTCTACTTGAGATACCGAGTGTATGACTCGAACACCCTCCTTCGAGTCAGCGAGGACCTTCTTGAAGGTTCAGATGAAGAACTCCTTCTTCTTGACTAGATGATTAAGAGAAACTATCTTTCTCTCTCTCAGACAGATCTCTCTCTCTCTGAGAAAACACACACTGAATTGCTTTTCAGTTGGCTTGTCCTTGGACCTCCTTCTCTAAGGTTGTATAATTTAGTCCTTCGATAGAAATCCCTAGAATAGGTGTTTGACCCAAACTAGGATTCATAAAGACCTAATTAGAAGGTATTTCCCAAAATACCCTTTTAGGGTTCCTTTATTGTGACCGGCCACCATAACCCTTTATGGGCCTCCTTGGTCGGCCCACTTAAGCTATAACCGGCCATGAGATGGCCGGCCCCTAGGTCGGCCATCACATGGCCGACCCCCTTAAAGCCTTCCCGGGCCCGGATGTGTGTGAATGTGTTCGGACTCCTCCGAACTAATTGGACTTACTAATAATGGATCCAATCCACTTATTTGCCAATCTCCCACTAGTCAATTCTCTCCGTTTAAACCATCACTATTATGTGTAACCCTTGTAGGATCCGGTCTATGTTAGTCGCGGATTACTTTAGTTATCCGACGATCGTGAGCGGCTTCTAGCTAAGCATTACGATCCCTAATTCGACCGGACTAGATGATCTTCCGAGTAAGGTCATCAAGATCCTATTCGCCAAATCGTACGCATTGACATCTTGGTCAAAGGATATTCCTTTGGAAGGATACCATTCCTTCAAACCGAGGGAATATATCCTTCAGTCTCCCAGTTGTACTTAGAACTAGTGCAATGCTCGACTCCCATGTCTTTTCATACCTCATCTGATACGTCATACTTATCACACTTTCTTGATCCTGAGAACAAACTGTCAAGTCAAATGATTAACTCTTAATCTATTTGAGTATGGGCATGCATTTTTCAGTTGTTTACTCATCAAGTGGCCCTGAGATACTTTATCCTGATTCTACTTAGGAAGACATATTCCATTGTTGTACTCCCACTCAATTTCATGTCTATCATGTCTCACGTAGTAATCCGCCTTTATAACCTCTTTTTATGGCTGGCGTTTGACGGTACCAAAGTTCGACATTCCTTACATAAATTGAGCGAGTACTCATGTTTTGAGGAATCTCTCCAATTTGCTTGAATGTGAGATATGACTTTTCACGACTTTAACTCTTGAAGTACTCTCACTTTGGTGGGTTTCCAGTGTACCATCTATACACCCATGAAGTTGACTAGAATACTCCTATTCCCCATAGCCCTAGAAACAGCGTTATCTTGTCAATCACTCATGCTAGTCTTCTTAAGTCATTGTTGTCCAATCAATGACCTGGACTAGGGATAGCATAATAGAACGCTTCCATGTTCACTTAGAAGGGTTTCTTTTATTAGATCATACATCTAATAAACCTACCTGGAACACTCTATTATTTTTGGTCTGTCGTCTAAATTCCAAACCAAAATTTAGATGACGAAATAAACTGAGTTTATTTCGGATAATAAGAGTTTGCAAAATTTGAGCACCTATGTAAACTCCTTTACGTTCTCAATTTTACAAGTCTCTTTAGGACTTTTACTTTGATCCTAATTCCTTAGATTCGTGCATCTTCTATGTTCGTTCTAAGGTGACAGTTTAGATGTGGATTTTAATCCAGTTAAGTTTTCACTTTGCTTATTATTATCGTGCTCAAGAACGCCTTCATCAGCTTTTACGATAATATCAGTTTTTTAAACTGAAACTAGTACTTCATAAGTTCTAATTTTACTTTCTTATCTAGTAGAGTTGGCAACGACTCCCAGCATGAATACTCTTTTCATCTGTTTGTCCTTCCCGAAAGATTGTCATCTTTATTTTCGGAAGATTGATTTTTATGACTTTCTTCAATTTTTGATTCTAGAGACTTAATCCTAGATGCTCCCAGCATTCTAGGTCGTTCTCTGATATTTATGGGTGACGACATCTTTATACTCCAATCATTTCTCAGATGTGCGGGTAAACATCAATCATCTCCATGATCGATCTTATGTCTTAGACATAAGTATCTCTCTCATGTTTGCTTTCGCTCATCAGAATTTCTAAAAGTACGGGGATAGGAGTGTCCAATAGATTTGCTCTTGCTCCGAGAACCTTTCTCAGATTTCTTTCCCATTGCACGAAGTTGGTGTCATCCAACTTTGTAAGCACTGTGTGAAGGTTAAAGATTTCGTTGTTTGTCATAATTAAACTACATGTAAGAAACGCAAAAGTGACTTACACTTGTTATCCTGGCATAATTCTTAATTTGCCTATATTATTGTCCCCTAAGAATAATATAATTCAAAGATCCCATTCCTTTGAGGTTAAGCGTATTTTGGCACTGCCCTTAACTCGTCGTCCTGGGTGAGTAACATTTTACTGATCATACTCCTATGATTCTTGGTTGACTAATTTCATACTTGAGTATCAAATTGCCCTTTAGCCCCGAAATCCAAAACCCTTTTGCTGACTCGTTGAGAATAACCATTTAGACATGTAGACATCTTCATAGATCTACCCGTATTGTCCCAAGGTAAAAGATGGCACCCTACTTTGGCAGACCCACCATCGATGAACAAAGGCTCCACAGGTGTCTTAATCTGGGTAGGCTCTACTTAAAATTCTTTTTGGGACTATTACGTAATTATCAAGTTGCGTTACTGTGAACTCTAGCATAACCATTCATGATTTATTACGTAAAAGTTGTATGTGGGTTTGCGTAATGATTTATTAAATCTTAGTATATCCCCTAAAAGATCTCATCTTTTAGGTTATTTCTTGTTCGCCTATGGTTCGTTTGGATTCATATCCTTGAACCTCCATTGATTACTCCCACTTGAACCATGATCTCATCATTCGGTTCATCAATGGATTCTAAGACCCTATACTCTAAGTATTATTCGGGCACACACACTTGTGCTTAGAAATAAGAATCAATTACTTATCTAAAGGCATACTAATCTACGCAATCACATACATTCATACATACAATAATATGACATTCATAATTTACAATAAAGTATGTATCTTAGATTCGTTTCTAGGTTCACTACGTTTCGTATAGCTAATCGTGGGAAATTATGACATCTTTATGTCTAATGGGCTCTAAAGTCTATATTCTTAAAATTCGGATTAATGGCACATTATGTTTCTTCCTTAATGATTTCTAAAACCGATTCAAGGACAAACTCCATTTGGGCCCTTCGATGGCCCAGGTCAATGTCGGAAAAATATGTCTGGGACCGGGAGAAAAAGGTTTGAAAAAACTCTCACTCGAGTCAAGACTCAAAAGCCCTCGAGTCAAACTCGAAAAGACCCAAGTCAACCCTGGTCAAAGTCCATTGACTAGTCTCGGGTTAACCCTTGACTTGTCTCGGCTCAGCCTAGTCATAGGACGGACCTAGGGATAACACATTCCTATCGTGCTCTGTCCCTCGGTCAGACGCGTCCTAACCTAGCTAGACGCGTCCGAGGCACGTCAGTGGCGTCCTAGACACTTCTGACCTAGGACAGACCATAAGCATCTCGGATGGGATGCCTAGGATGCGTTCTGGATGCGTCTAGACCATCGGTTATCTGTGCACCCTCTCGGATTCCAAGTCCGAGAGGTGTTGGAACAGTGAGACGCGTCCTTGATGCGTCTCGGGTTGGGACAACACATGGGCCATCTCGGATGCACGGTCCGAGATGCTTTGGTGCATCACAGTCGCGTCATAGACGCTTCTGGGCACGGACTGTTGGGTTTTATACCCT
>BEHA01001181.1:127362-140711 GCA_002897215.1 Eschscholzia californica subsp. californica | reverse complement strand
CATCTCCTTCAACTCCTTCACGGACGACATAGGCCCCTTGGATGAGTTGCCTCTGGACGCGTCCTAGACCCATCTGGATGCTCCAGTCGCATCCTAGGTGCGTCTGGAAGCTTCCTGACGCATCCTAGATGCGTCTGTACTTGCGTTCAGGGTCGCGGTCGTAGACCAAGACCAACTAGGATTCCCCAGACGCGTCCTAGTCGCGCCAGGGTTGTTCGAGACGCTTCTGTCCTGGACAATCCTAGTCCGTCTGAAGGAGTTGAAGGAGATGTCCTTCGACCAAGGTGACAATGCGAACAATTTTTCGGATAAGACAATTGATGTGGAAGATTATCAAGTCCAATTGATTTAGGGATCGTAGAGTTGTAGCTAGAGACCAACTACGATCGTCGAATTACGAAGTAATTCGCGGCTAACTTCGATCGGATCCTACAACAGATTACACATAAGAGTGTCAAATTGATCTAGGATATGACTAGTGGTAGTGAGATATAACAATGGTAATGTCCCATAAACATATCTCATAGGCCTAAAAAGGAATTAGGCAAAGATAGTACAAAAAGGCCAAAAACAGGGTTTTTGGGCCTTAGCCGATTCGGGCATTTCTAGGGCTCGGATTGGGCTGAAACTTTGAGGGGAGATTTCTGACGTATCCAGTAGTATGCATGCAAAATTTTGTGGTGTTTGGACACCTCCTCATTAGGGAATTGAGAAAATATCATTAGATGTTATTTTCGACTATTTC
The DNA here is from genome assembly GCA_002897215.1 of Eschscholzia californica subsp. californica. Classification (NCBI taxonomy): domain Eukaryota; kingdom Viridiplantae; phylum Streptophyta; class Magnoliopsida; order Ranunculales; family Papaveraceae; genus Eschscholzia; species Eschscholzia californica. The sequence goes on along the minus strand of BEHA01001181.1, from coordinate 139,966 downwards.
CTTAAATCTTATTCTAAAGGGTGTTTCAGGAAACTTTTGAGGAGTTGTATTCTCATTAGGGTTCTATATAAACACTTTAAGGGCAGAGAATAAGGTGTGGATTTTCTCTCTAAGCTTTCTTACTCTACCATATCAAGTAGAGAGGAGAAAGTGAGCTAATTCCCATTAACTATCTATGTAGTCAAGAAGAAAGGAGTTCTTCTTCCAACCACCATTGGTGTGCTAGCTAAACAACAAGGTGGGAGATCAAGTTGATTGCTCGTGTCCCAAGTAGAGGAGCTACGCTTGAAGCTCTTGGTCTTCTCATAAGCAATTGGAAAGGTTCGACGGAAAACTAGCGAATAAGGTAATTTATCTTTCTAGTTTTACTTAGTATTATTATGGGCTTATGCATGTGATTCTGGGAATACTAGTGTAGACATTAGATGTCTTATTTCCGCTACAAACACTAGTAGAAGGGTGTAAAACCCAACAGTGGCGTTAGAGCCTCTTGCAATTACCCTATCTTATCTAAGTTTTGGACCAATTCCATGCTTTTCTAGATAGATTACTGTGTTTAAAGATAGTTCATGCAAACGGCTCATTATGCCACTGTAGGGTTTTGTACGTCTTTAAGACTTATCATGCTTATGGTACTACCTAATGTTGTAAGTGGAATCTTAATCATCATATGATTAACACTAGGTTTACAGGATCTATACATGAACATATCAATAAACTAGAATCGGAAAGATGATTACCTTAATCGCTTTCCCACGAACTAAATCCCGACTAGTATTCGGAAGATAAGAGCTCCAATTGTAGCTCCTCTACTTGAGACACCGAGTGTATAACTTGAACTCCCTCCTTCGAGTCAGCTAGGACCTTCTTGAAGGTTGAGATGAAGAACTCCTTATTGACTAGATGATTAAGAGAAACTCTTTTTCTCTCTCTTAGACAGCTCTCTCTCTAAGAAAATACACATTGAATTGCTTTTCGGTTGGCTTATCCTTGGTTCTACCTCCTTCTCTAAGGTTTTGTAATTAGGCCTTATATAGAAATCCCTAGAATAGGTGTTTGACCCAAACTAGAATTCATAAAGACCTAATTAAAAAGTATTTCCCAAAATACCCTTTTAAGGTTCATTTAGTGTGCCGACCAACATAACCCTTTATGGGCTTCCATGGCCGGCCCACTTAAGCTATAACCGGCCATGATATGGCCGACCCCTTGCTTAGGTCGGTCATCACATGGCCGGCCCCCTTAAAGCCTTCCCGGACCTCCCTCTCGGGCCCAGATGTGTGTGTATGTGTTCGGACTCCTCCGAACTAATTGGACTTACTAATAATGGATCCAATCCACTTAGTTGCCAATCTCCCACTAGTCAATTATCTCCGTTTAAACCATCACTCTTATGTGTAACCCTTGTAGGATCCGGTCTATGTTAGTCGCGGATTACTTTAGTTATCTGACGATCGTAAGCGACTTCTTGCTAAGCATTACGATCCCTAATTCGACCGGACTAGATGATCTTCCGAGTAAGGTCATCAAGATCCTATTCACCAAATCGTACGCATTGACATCTTTGTCAAAGGACATTCCTTTGGAAGGATACCATTCCTTCAGACCGAGGGAATATATCCTTCACTGGGTTCTCAAACCATTAGATCAACATGATCATGAAACTCATTTCCACATCAACAATGGCCATTTCCACATCAACATGATCATGAAACTCATTTCCACATCAACAATGATCATGATTTTCATCAAAATTTTCAAAACATTAAACTAGTTTTCGAAAACCCTTATAAAAAAACTATAATATTTTAGGTCATTGAATCTCATCCAAAAACCCTAATTGATCTAATCAAAACATGTTTAACTCTCCATTTAAACATAACTATCTAGTTATTCGAGTTCGAATCTAATTCGCCTAGGCAAAGATAGTTCATGCAAACGACTCATGATGCCACTGTAGGGTTTTGTACGTCTCTAAGACTTATCATGCTTATGATACTACCTAATGTTGTAAGCGGAATCTCAATCATCATATGATTAACACTAGGTTTCCAGGATCTATACATGAATATATCAATGACTAGAATCGGAAAAATGATTACCTTAATCACTTTCCCACAAACTAAATCCCGACTAGTATTCGGAAGATAAGAGCTCCAATTGTAGCTCATCTACTTGAGACACCGAGTGTATGACTTGAACTCCCTCCTTCGAGTCAGCTAGGACCTTCTTGAAGGTTGAGATGAAGAATTCCTTCTTCTTGACTAGATGATTAAGATAAACTCTCTTTCTCTCTCTCAGTCAGCTCTCTCTCTCTCTCTGAGAAAATACACACTGAATTGTTTTTCAGTTGGCTTGTCCTTGGTTCTACCTCCTTCTCTAAGGTTGTCTAATTTAGTCCTTATATAGAAATCTCTAGAATAGGTGTTTGACCCAAACTAAAATTCATAAAGACCTAATTAAAAGGTATTTCCCAAAATACCTTTTTAGGGTATCTTTAGTGTGGCCGACCAACATAACCCTTTATGGGCTTCCGTGGCTGGCCCACTTAAGCTATAACCGCCCATGATATGGCCGACCCCTTGCTTAGGTCGGCCATCACATGGTCGGCCCCCTTAAAGCCTTCCCAGGCCTCCCTCTCGGGCTCGGATGTGTGTGTATGTGTTCGGACTCCTCCGAACTAATTGGACTTACTAATAATGGATCCAATCCACTTATTTGCCAGTCTCCCACTAGTTAATTCTCTCCGTTTAAACCATCACTCTTATGTGTAACCCTTGTAGGATCCGGTCTGTGTTACTCGCGGATTACTTTAGTTATCCGGCGATCGTAAGCGGCTTCTTGCTAAGCATTACGATCCCTAATTCGACCGGACTAGATGATCTTCTGAGTAAGGTCATCAAGATCTTATTCGCCAAATCGTACGCATTGACATCTTGGTCAAGGATACCATTCCTTCAGACCGAGGGAATATATCCTTCACTGGGTTCTCAAACCATTGGATCACCATGATCATGAAACTCATTTCCACATCAACAATGGCCATTCTCATTAATGGTAGATAAGGTCCTAATTCAGTCCAACCAGAAGTATTCGACAAGGAGATCCCTTGTCCCAATTCCTATTCATTCTAGCAATGGAGACCCTTGAGTAGACTATTAACTTCTCCTTATTCCTCGTGTCACTTTAGAGGATAGCTAACTCCCACTCCTTGTCCGGTAATTAAACACCTCTAATTTGCCGGTGATTGTATAATCTTTAGATGCATCACAATCGATGAGATCAAAAACCTTAACAACTTTCTCTATATTTTCTGTTCCTCCTCGGGACAAATGATTAACAAGTCTAAGTCCAATATCTTCTTCTCTAAGAACACACACCCCAAGTTTAGGAGTTTGATCATTATGTACTTGAAAAAAATAAACAAGCCTCCTCATCAAAGAAATACTTAGGAGCTCAACTCAATATTCAAGCAAACAAAACCGAAGTCTTCCAATAAATTTTAGATCAAATTACATCCAAATTATCATGTTGGCACAATAATTTCCTGTCCCAAGTTGGTCATACTATCACCACTTCCCCTATACTAGATGCAATGTTTTTCCATCCCTAAAGGCATCCAACAAACGTATCGCGACTTCTCAGAAGTCATTTTGGTGGGGAAAGCCCAAAGACATATGCGCGCAATCTCGGTTCGACATTTGTAAATCCAAAAACAAAGGAGGTTTAAGCATTCGTAACCCGCAAATAGACAATCAAGTTTTCCTTAGTAAACTGGTGTTGTGCCTAAAAAAAGAACCAAATGTTATCTGGGCTAAAATCCTCAAAGCCAAATATTTTCTTAGATCTACCACTCTTAGACCGGCTAGGCAAACACACTCTTGGAATTGGGAGAACATAGGAAAACAGTTAAATATCATTTCCCCTCTCATCCAATAGGAAATCCATTAAACTTATAATATCAACATTTGGATTGATCATTGGATTCCCAATACGTTGGAAATATTCTTACTTATCCATATTGCAACATCTGTGATGTAGGTTGACAACCAATTAACCGAAAGGTAAAGATTTGATCTTTTAAAAAAATAAACCTGTGGCGTTTATATAGGCTAGGGGTGTTCGTTGGTTCGGTATTCGGTATTTTGGTGTCATCCGTTACCAAACCACTCATGGTTTGGTTAGTGATTTGTCAAACCGTTACCAAACCGATCAGATTTTGGTTCGGTTACTAACCAAACCATCATAAGCGGTTTGGATACTACTGGATACCAAACCATCTATAAAACGCAATTTGTTCTTCATGAAAATCGGTGGATCGAGTTACTTTCTTCATACATTGACGTATAAAATCAAGACAACACTCTTGAAAAACGTGGAGAAACAATCAAACTAACATAATGCATCGAAAAAACATTTGAAACATGAAAGACATGTGCAGGTCCTCCGCTGAAATATTATATAGTAGCTAGTAACATTGATGATACATGAATTATTTTAATCTAATACTAGCTAGTGACATTATATTGTAGTAGTGTTGTTGTTTTGTATGGGTAGTAGTTATTCTTATTTATAGCAACTTGATGAAAGATATGTATTTGTATGAAATTATAGAGATATGATAGATGTATTTTAGAAAAAATTATGTAAATATATAATTATATATATTAATTGAACTTGACTGGTTCGGTTTGGTTTTAATGGTTCCTAAAAAGTGCATCCACTTACCGAATCAAACCAGTTGGTTTTTGAAAATCTACAACCGTACCAAACCACTCGTTGTTTGGTTTGGTTTGAAAACCGACTGGACCGGTTTGGATTGGTTTGATTGGTTCAGTCTATTTTTGCACACCCCTAATATAGGCTTGCATCGCGGTGGTGGATCACCAACGTAAAGGATGTCAGACCGCTAATAGAATCTTTGATATTGTAACTTGTGTCAAGGCATGTGGATGTTCGACATTGTCTAACCATTGGCGTAACCGACATTCTTTTCAGGTAAAGCACAGCTCAAGGCGCCGAACATACTTTTTGTAGACCTCCGCATCAGGGCTCAGGTTTTTGAGACGTTTTAGGTTCACCTTTTTGCTAGCCTTTAATTGTGGCAGATTTCAAGGTGCATGTCTGGAGGACTTGTGCCCATGTTATGGCTCATGTATTAGAGTTCTTTTAGGTCGTCCACCTCCGCTTGGTTTAGTCAAAGTCCTGGTCTCGCATATTCCAAGGATCGACATGTATTGCCAGGTCAGTCATTTAACTTCTCTAAGTGGTCGAGGCTGACAAATATTTTTCTCATCACCTTAAGTTTTTCAACCATCATCGCCACCACCACTTTCACCATACTTTCGCATCTACATTGACCGCTTTGGTTTAAGGAGTTTATAGAGACTGAAAAATAAAGAGATGTAGTACGATTAATTTTGTGATTCATTGAAGTTTTCTAAAGAAAGAGAGAGGAAAGGAAACAAAGAGAAAAAAATGAATAAAAAGAAGAGATGGAAAAAATAAAGGTGTTGGTCAGACAGTGGTGGTGGGAGAAGGTGGGAGAAGGAGGAAGAAGATGAAAATAGTTAGGGTGGACGATCAACTACGTGCAACTCTTCCCACTGGCGAGGAAAAAAGAAGATGGAAAATTAATTTGAAAAGAAGGGTAAAAAATGTAAAGAACAAGTCAACCGTTAAAACTATGAGACGAAAAAATACATATCGGATATTTTGATAGTTGGTCATCTTTAGCCTTTAGGTGGTCATTTTAGTGAATTTGTTATCTTAAAGGGGTAAAACCGAATTAGCCCGAAGAACCGCCCTAGTATCCCATTGTCCCTTTGCAAACTAACCTAAAACCCTCTTCTTCTTCTTCTCTCTCTACTCCTGTGTGAGAAGTTGTGTAGCAGCAGCAGTTGCAGAAATGCCGAAAGGGGACGATGCTATTAGGAAGAAGAAGAACAAAGTATTAAGGAAGAGATTAAACGCTGATCCTTCTACTGTTCCAGCTCGTATCGCTGCTATTATCGCCTCTAAACAGCGCCGCAAGAATGGTAAACGTCGCATGTGTGAGGTACTAACCTCCTTTCTATACCATAAATTACACCTTGTCGACTACTACAAATTTACTAGGGTTTCAATCCAGTTAGGGGTTTTCTGTGACTTATTATAAACTTTTTATGGTTTGTATTAGAGCATCATAAAGTCTCTGTTTTCAAATGATTTAGAAGAGATTTAATCGAAAGAGCTGAACTACGTTTAAACCAAATAAATGGAGCTAGGGTTTAGGATTGAGTTACTACTGATTAATCTGAGCATCTTCGGTCTTGATATACTTCAGATTGTTGTTGGTCCATATCCACACTCTGCCGAATCAGTATTTTGGATCTTAGTTATATTTCATTGTAGTTAATCGAGCTTTACGATTCTAGAATATGTATAAATCCTTAAGTTGAATATCTCATGTCTTTCAGAATTAGTTGGCGACAAGAGAGAAGTCGTTATTTTTCGTTGATAACCTATTAGGTTGCTGAAGTTTCGATCTTTCCTTTTTGATTCATTGGATTCTACTGCGTTTTTTATTGAAGTTGTCAGAAATGCTTCGTCTTTGTCATGGTTGGTTAATCTTTGTGTTTTAGTTTGTCAAGATTGAAGAGTTAATTGATGTCAATGTTATATGAGTTTTAGGGTATGTGCTTTAGCCTTCCGACCCCTGAGGATCCCTTCAATGATGGATACAATAAGACGGAGCAAACTGCAAAAAAGGCCAAGAAGAAGGTGGAAAAGAAAAAACCCGAAGAGGTGAAGACTAGGAAATTGAAGAACAGTCAGGACAAATTGCCTTCACCCAGTGAGGAGATCCCTGTTAAGTCTTTGTTTGCAATTAAGAATGCATTTCTTGATGACCCCACCTTCGACAAGGGTTTTATGGCTAACTCGTGGGGAATTGAATTCTGGAGATGTTGTTCAGCTGGGTCGGATATCATTGGTACAGATGAAGACAGTTGCTCCATAGAGCAAATGGCATGGATTGTAGCTACTGCTGCCGATGTTTTTGCAAGAAAGGAGAAGGAGGGCCTGTCAATTGTCACCCCTTTCCTGTTGTTCCTGGTTCCTTCCCAAGAAGAAGCTACTAAGGTTTGCAGTTATAAAATGTTTTACTTTCTATTACCTTATATTGTATCCTCTCTCTCTCTTCTCTGATTGATTTGGTTTCTTATGCATGAATAGGTACGATCAGTATGCAAACCTCTTAAAGAATTTGGAATACATACTGTTAGTATTCATGGTGGTGTATCACTAGACCACCAGATTCAAGGGTGAGTAGGTTATGCTTGTTCCTCTTGTGAATACATTTTCTGAGACTCTCTCTTGTGAATACACGACTTCTTTGGTACTTAACCTCATTAGTTTCCAAGTATTGATACATTCTTGCATTCATTTTTTGTTCAAACTTCAAACATCTTTCTGAACTTTGAAAGAGAGTTTTTGTTGGGGCCATATGGACTTGTTTGGTTTTAACTATTATTATGTTATCGTGGACAGCTTGAAGAACTGCGAACCGGAATTTATTATATCCACCCCAGAGAGACTTTTGGAGCTTCTTTCCTTACGAGCTATTGACATATCTGGTGTCTCCTTATTGGTAGCACCCAAATCTTTCATGACCTTCGCAACTTGGGTTAGTTATATTTCCTACAGACTTCAGACTTCTTATTTTGATCATTACTTCAACGTTTGCAGGTTATTGATGGACTTGGAAGCCTTATCAAAGATGGGATTATCAATAAGATCAATTCCATAAGGGAAACTGTCTCTGGAGATCCTCAGACAGTTATTTTCAACAATTGCTCCGATTCAGTCTCTACATCCATTGCTCGAAATCTGCTCAAAAGATCAATCAAAAGGCTGTGTCGTAGTGATTCTATAGCTAGTCAAAGTGCATTCATTTATCAGTTTGTACATGTCTGTTCTTCAGAAGAAGAAAAACTATCCAAGGTGAGTGTTCATCTATATTGTCTTTTTTCCACCGTTTCTGAGTTTACTGCTATTGCCATCAAGGGCTTAATCTGCTTATATATGTAGTATATGGTATTGTAAAACTAATTCAACAAGTTATTCTTATTTAGTGCATCCAAATTCTGAATGAAGAATGCGATAATCGGTTAAGCTCCCAACTTCCTAAAGCGCTGCTTATATCAGGAAGTAGTCTCAAAGCTCAGGCTTTGGCTACCAGTGTTGCAGCCGAAGGTTACATCGTCTCAGCTAACACTTCTGATTCTTCCCAAGTAGCTACCAGGTAATGAATTATAAAAATGTTACTCTATGTGCTCCCTCAGTACTACAACACATACATATAGTATATGACTTGCTTTCTGATTCATTTTTCTTGCAGTAAAAAGATGGCTGTGGTGTCTATTGTCGATTTGAAGAAAGTTGCGAGTATGGATATTGGAGGATTTGAAGTTATCTTAGTCGTGGATTTCCCTATTTCAATCAAAGAATATGTGAGAATCCTTAAGAAAATGGCCCGTCACACAGTTAATGGTGTATTGCACAGCTTATTCTCTCAGAAAGATGCACGGCTGGCTCGTCCATTGGCTGAGGTACTAGAACAATGCAGTCAGGTCGTGCCTGAGACCCTTAAAAGTATTATAGGATCATCTTCTCCCATGGTAGAAAATTAGGTTTATTGTTTGTCATGGTAAAATAGCTAGTATTGTCCCATTTTTGTAAGAGTATTAATAGTAAGTATTTGAAGATTCTTAATTGAGAAATTCATCAAGAGAATTTCATGTATTTGGTGGAGAGAGAGAGAGAGAGAGAGAGAGAGAGAGAGAGAGAGAGGGGTGGCATGTCATAATCTCAAAGAAGACCCATCATTTGTTGGGAAAAATAGAATTGCTTGTGAAGAGCAATGAAAAAAGCTAAGTTCGAAATCTTCAAAGTGAAGGCTTTCTGCCCTTCCCTCAGTCTTAAGTAGGTCCTCTAAACATTCCGCCAGCTCACTGCATAATAGATCTGAGACTGAGAGTGAGTCAGGAATAAATGAGAACTCTCTGCACTAACATCTAATGCAATATGATTTCATTTGCTTCTTTTACGTTTATTTTTGCACTATAATTACGTCTTTACAGAATTATAGTAGACGACTGAAACCAAGGATTATGCTATCTAGCGCTATCAAATGTTTCGAAGTCGAATATTTGAACTTGAAAGAGATGTTTTTCCCACGTAAGTACCGGGTATTTTTTTCAGACATAGAGACTGGTTTGTCATTGTCAATCCGTCAAACAAGTCAATATATTGTGGTTGGTTAGTGTGTTAGGAATACAAGTTAGGAAGAACCCTAACCTGTCTTTTCTTTTATCTTTTTATAGAAGTAGCCTATATTGAATATCTCCAATATCAATATCATAGACAAGAATTGCTTCAAACTAATCAATATTACCAAGAAACGTGTTTTATAATTCAAATACTGTACCTTCCATGCATGAGAAAAGAGAATATCTTAGTGGATCTAACCAGGGAGAAAGTACTGGACTTGGTCACAGTTAGTCTGCTAGGTAAGTCGTAAGAGGGAGAAAGTAACAGTACGGGAGAGAAAGAAGGTTACCAATGAGTGAGAAAGAGTTTTCGTCGACCACGTAGGTGACTACTACCATAGGAGAGAGAAGACCACCACGTAAGGTTGTAGGAGAGAGAAAGAAGGTTGCCCTTGGACAACCACGAAGTTGTCGTTCCATTGGTAGACGAGAGGATGTATTCGTCTGTGGTGTAGAGATGACAACGAGCTTGCAAGCACGCGCTTTTGATATGGTTGAATGTCAATAGCTTATGCTTGAGAGAGGGACAGAGAGAGCCCCTTAGGAAGCAGAGACGGTTTTCTCAGTCAAGACTAGATGCTCCCTTCCGTCAACTGCCTCTCCTATTACAGTGTTAGGGAAGTCAGCTGCCTCCTTGACTGGGGTGCTCGGCTAATTGCTTCCTTAAATGGTGTGAGCCTTACTCATAGCTTCTGTATACGCTGGAAGGGGGTTGGGGAGAGAGAAGTGCTGAGCTGTTAGCCCATCAACGTGTCGTGAAGCTTATCCGAGAAAGATATGAGATGAGATATTGTCATATTGATCTATGAACCATCAAGGACGAAGACATGTTGTGTAGGTCGTATGGTTGGCTACCCAATCTCTTCTACTTCAACTCCACAATGTTAGCCATTACGCCATTACCAGAATGGTAAGTTGACGAGAGCGCTTGATAAACTAGCGTGTTGCCAAAGTTTATCCATTGATCATGTATCCATATGCCAAAAGTTATGTGGGCTGGGCCCATTAATAAGTGATCTCGTATAACATTTATGTTTTTTAGTCTGTGAAAATCTAGGGCACTCTTAAGAAGGGATTTTGGCCATACACAAACAAATGATGACTCTTCATGTAGAGTTTATTTTGTCAGGTCAAATGAGGCATCTTCGATCAACTTTTGCACAATTTGCTTTTCAAAAGCGAGGGCTCATCTATGTTCTATTGATTGTGTCACTTACCATTATAGTAGTATTCCTTTTACAAAATTATTCAATTTGGTGCATTGCTAACTAACTTTGATTGTTAACACAAATTCCCACCTTTTATCGTCACAAGATCAGTACTTCGATTGAAGTTTATTAGCATTATAAAGCTACGAATAACAATCTACATACACAGCTAATGTGGCACGTTGTTTTATCAATTTTTCCATGTTATTATTTGTCAACTATCAAATCCAAAAATATAATGTAACTATTCGATAAACAACTCTCAACATGCAATACTTGGTCGAAGTGTATGATTAGTTCTGAGTTGGGTTAGGGGTCATTGTTACTTGTATGTTAGGATGTTGTAGTTAGTAATTAATATTAATATACCCTTCGGAAATTTCTTTATCTTTAACTTATTGTTGTTTTTTTCAGAAGTTTTTGAAGTAAAGATTTATTTTTAAGATGGGAATGGGGTGAAGAGTTCAATCTCAAAGACAATTAGGAAGGAGACAAGTAAAGAAATTGATAGATACATGGGATAAGCTTCACAAAATCTTCATTGGAACTTACTCCCTTTCTTATTTTAGGGTTTTTAGAAAGTTTAGAGACAATATAGATGGTACATCATTTCTATGAGGTGTGATACCCTCTATGTGTGAACCCACCAACCAACAACTATAAGAAGCAAAAATAAGGTAGGAAATAGGAAGAGCTCTATTTGAATGCCAACTTCTTCACCTAATTCTTTTTTTGCATTGAGTCTTCTTCAAACAAAAAAACTTCACCTTATTATGGCTTAGTACATTTTAGATGTCAAATAAATTAATAATACACTCACATTATACCAGTTGTATAACAATATTCTTTTTAAGCGGACATAAATTTTCAATTTATTTTCATATGTTGTTTTTAAAAGTTCAAACGTTTTGCAACAAACTAGGATCGCCAAAATAAATTTGTGTAATTATTATAAACTTGTTGTATCAATATAAACACTCAGACAACTGCAGTTTCAAGAAAATCTTATGAAGTTAAAACTCAAAGAAGACGAAGAAGATGACATATATATACACCTTAATTAACACTACCATTGCAGTTTGTTGTGTTGTTAATAAATTAAATACATAGGTTATGGCCCAATATTTCTTTCACCCATAACCCATTGAAGGTTGTAGTTTAAAATATTTGACTTAACAAACAAACAAGCTAATCAATTTTATAAATAATGTAATTGTGTACCAAATTCTTTTTGGTGTTGAAAATTGTGGTTAGGAAGTTTTTGTTTCAACAATGACATATAACCTACAAATCAAAGTTCTCGCGCCGACAGTCGTAAACAAAAGTGGAATTCAAAAGCACAATATTTTTTTTAGAATCTCTCGTAAACGACAACCAAAACAACAATATGAACAATAAATAAAAAACATTAAGAATAAGAAAGGGTTATTTCCTTACAGGCCCTCTATTTTGTGACCAGCTCCCCGCGAGGCCTTCTATTTTATTAAAAACTTAGGGTATATCTCGTGCCCTAGGGCACGAATTATTGTACAAATCAAATTTGAAGACTTTTTGTATTTATTATTGCTATATTGTGGATGCCCTAATTTTTTGGTATTTTACAAATTGTTTATTTTCTTTTGTTTCCTTTTTTTAAATTAGTTATTATTTTATTGAGAGATATTTCAATTTCTGTTTATAACTCTTGCAATATCTTTTGTTTCTTTTTTCTTAAATTAGTTATTTTATTCCTAAGAAAGACATAGTTATTTTTTTTTAAATAGGTTATTTTATTTCTACGAAGGACCATATTTTAAATTGGGAAGGGCTTCTAGACAATATCTATTATATAAAACAGAAGGGAAAACGATGACTGGGACAAACATCCTTATTTAATAAGAGATATTGTCTAGAAGCCCTTCCCAAAATTTAAGATATAGTCCTTCGTAGAAATAAAATAACCTATTTAAATAATCATTCTTAGAAATAAAATATCTCATTTGAGAAAAAAATGAAACAAAAGATATTGCAAGGTTTAAAAAAAGAAATTGAAATCTCTCTCATAATTAATAAGAGATATTGTCTAGAAGCCCTTCCCAAAATTTA
>BEHA01001181.1:115556-127169 GCA_002897215.1 Eschscholzia californica subsp. californica | reverse complement strand
AATCCTTTCCTTCTTAGAAATAAAAATTCTAATTTAAGAAAAAAAGAAACAAATAAATTTCAAGGGTTAAAAAAAATTAAAATCTTTTGCTCTCTCAATAAAATAATAACTAATTTAAGAGAGAAAAAATAAAAAAATAATGCCATAAAATAATAACTAATAAAAATCTCTCTCTCAACAAAATATAACAATTAATTTCGTAACATTCGATTGAAACAAGTGTCCGTGCCCTAGGGCACGGGATATACCCTAGTAATAAAAGAGAAGGGAAAACGATGACTGAGACAAATAACTTTTGTTAATAAAGGATATTGTCTGGAAGTCCTTCTCAAAATTTAAAATATAGTTCTTCGTAGAAATAAAGTTACCTATTTAAAAAACAATAATTCTTTCCTTCTCAGAAATAAAATAACTAATTTAAGAAAAAAAGAAACAAAATAAATTTCAAGAGTTAAAAAAAGAAATTAAAATCTCCCTCTCTCAATAAAATAATAACTAATTTAAGAGAAAAGAAAAAAAAAATACAAAAAAATAATAACTAATAAAATCTCTTTTCTCTCAATACAATATAACAATAAATTTCGTAACAATAAGTCGTTTCCTTATTCAAATATGTGTATTGATCTGTGACCCCTCATAATTTATAATAAAATTCTTTTTAATTTTTATGTTAGCCCCTCGATCTTTATTTCCTCTCTCTTTCTCATTAACTAGATTCCTTTATTAACAGTGAAATCTAGATACCATTTAGATATTCCCCATTTATACCCCTACTCCAACTCTAAAGAGTAGATTTTATGTCTTTTCTACGGGATCCTCAATTCTAGCTACTTACCCTTTGAAAATTTCACCCTTCCCCTCCTTCCACAAGCATCATAACTCATAAGATGGCATGAGGAACGATTTCACATCACGAATTCCATCCGGCTTATCTCTTCCAATACATAGATTATAGGTCAGGACAAATTTTATTATGTAGATTATAAACAGATAAATCACATCATGAATTCAAGTAGAAATATATTTTGTATTAACAATGAGCTAAATCTTGTGCTAATAAATTACTTTAGGCAAGAACAAGATCTACGAATGTAATTGATTTAACTTTCATCTATCATCTTCAATTTTCACGTTAATATATGAGCGATTTTTTGTTAACGTTGCTATCTTACAAGAATCTTCAGAGAATATGAAAGTTGAAAGCTGGAAATATTAGGGAGACAGTAAGAATTTGAAAATTTCGTGACAATATTTTCAAATTGTTGACTTTGTACTTTTCTCTTAGAAGGATTTAAATTTGTTCTTCTAGTTTGGAATAAAATATTTATTCTTCTAGCTTACTATCCTTTACATTTGTTATTTTCTAGATTTATATAAAATGTCTTTAGATTATGGTGCTACTACATATGATCGAGGCAAACACATAAACATTTCCTTTTTTAATGTTTATTTCGTATGTAATATTTTATTATTGGTATGCAATAATTAGATTTTTCTAAATTTTGAATTTTTAGTTCTTTCTTATGTTCTAGGAATTTCTGAAATACTTCCTTTTGTTTCGCTTAACGTAATTTTTTTATATGATAATTTTAATTCATACAATGTTATATCTACGAAAGAAAGTGAAACAGTGAATGACATCTTCTTTATCATATTGAAATACTCGCTTCATTTTAGAACGTATTATATCTCAGGTATTAAATAAGTCAATTTTTCTGTTTATGTTCATCGAATATATATTTTCAAACGCAGCAGATGTTCCATGAGAACCCCGTGCCGGAGGCACGGGCCATACCCTAGTCTATATAATAAAGCAGAAGGGAAAACGATGACTGGGACAAACATCCATTTTTAATAAGGGATATTGTCTAGAAGCCCTTCTCAAAATTTAAAATATAGTCCTTCGTAGAAATAAAGTTACCTATTTAAAAAACAATAATCGTTTCCTTCTTAGAAATAAAATAAATAATTTAAGAAAAAAAGAAACAAAATAAAATTCAAGGATTAAAAAAAGAAATAAAAATCTCTTTCTCTCTGAATAAAATAATAACTAATTTAAAATCTCTCTCTCTAAAAAAAAATAATAACTAATTTAAGAGAAATAATAAAAAAAATAATACAAAAAAATAATAACTAATAGAAATCTTTCTCTCTCTCAATAAAGTATAACAATAACTTTCGTAACATTTGATTGATACAAGTGTCCGTGCCCTAGGGCACGGGATATACCCTAGAAATAAAGTTACCTATTTAAAAAACAATAATCGTGTCCTTCTTAGAAATAAAATATCTAATTTAAGAAAAAGAGAAACAAAATAAATTTCAAGAGTTAAAAAAAGAAATTAAAATCTCTCTCTCTCTCTCTATCTCTTTCAAGAAAATAATAACTATTTTAAGAGAAAAGAAACAAAAAAAAAAAATAATACAAAAAAATAATAACTAATAAAAATCTCTCTCTCAATAAAATATAACAATAAATTTCGTAACATTTGATTTTTACAAGTGTCCGTGCCCTAATGCACGGGATATACCCTAGTCCTTTGTTTAAAAAGGATGTTTGTCCCAGTCAGCGTTTTTCCCTTCTGTTTTATTATTTAGATATCCAGATAACCTCATTTTTTCTGTTACCGTTAAATTTTCGTTACTCTCTCTCCTCCATCTCATCACAACTCTCTGCCACGGCATCTACCACGCCACATCTTCATCTTCTCTGATAAGTCGCTGCCCGGTCAAAAAATCCGGCGACCTTCATACTTTAAAAAAAAAAATTTCCTCTCTCCACAAGGGTTTGGGGAAACCCAAACCCTAGATCTGTTGAAGCTTCAACGTGAAAGATCTGGTTTGGATTTCCCCAAACCAGGTCTAGGGTTTGGGGAAGGTTTGGGTTTCCCCAAACCCGAGTGGAGAGAGAGAGAGAAAACTTTTTTTGAAGTATGAAGGTCGCCAGAATTTTTAGCCGGTCGGCGACCAATCAGAGAAGATGATGTGGCATTGTAGATAACGTGACAGAGAGAGGTGATGGGATGG
The DNA here is from genome assembly GCA_002897215.1 of Eschscholzia californica subsp. californica. Classification (NCBI taxonomy): domain Eukaryota; kingdom Viridiplantae; phylum Streptophyta; class Magnoliopsida; order Ranunculales; family Papaveraceae; genus Eschscholzia; species Eschscholzia californica. Next base: position 124,142 of record BEHA01001181.1, on the reverse strand, counting down.
GGGAGAGATAGTAATTGACATTTAATGGTAACGGAGAAAAGGAAACCATCTAAATATTTTTCATAAAGTAGGGGGCCTGACGGGAAGCTGGTCACAAAGTAGGGGACCTTTAGAAAAATAAAACATAAGAAAATAAGGAAGCTATTCTTGTGCCAACAACTTTTTTTTTTTTTTTTTGAGTTGTTCAACGTGCCTCGAACCTCTGACCGTGGAAGACTATACCAGCGTGCCAACAACACTTGGTTACAGGTGTAAGAGGATTAGTTTTCCACCTTAGAATCAAAAGTTTAAGGCACCCTCCCAATTAAAAAAAAATAGAAGCCCTCTCATCAAATATCTAAGGCTTGATTCATTTCTATATAAACCCAAAAAATCAAATCTTGAAATTAATTCCAAAATATCACTTGAAAATTTTCCACTGGAATTACACCAACTAATTACCAAATTCTAATTTGCATTATAAGATGGTTAATTTATTTATTAGTTAATATAATAATTACTTTATTTGCAAGATTACAAATTAAATATGTTCCCCAATAAAGTTTATAAACTGACCAAAAATGAAACAATGCGGCCAAAAATATACTGGAAAATCTGATACAGTTGCCGGTTTCTGGTCATCAGTTGTTGACTAGTCTTGATTTTTAGGTCACCAGTTCACATAACATATATAAAAGGGCTTGGGATTTCTTAAGTTTCAGAACACAATATTTTTCTTTAAAGCAAGTGAAAGAGAAAGTAGAGAGATAGAGAGAGAGTGGAGAGACTAGAGAGAGATAGAGAGAGAAACAGAGAAGGTAACTCAAACGCCTTCTGTTTCTCATCTCACTACTGATATATCTCTTCCTCTTCCCATTTCTCTCTGTTTTTCTCTCTTCTTAATCTCTGGGTTACTTGGTTCTTTTTTTTTTTCTCACAGTTCTTTAAATTATAATTTTTTGATTTGGGGAGGTAAAAATAGTAAGATTAGAAGTGGGTTTTGTTTCTCCTGTTAAATTGTATTGTGGGTCTCTGTTTTTGTAATCAATTGATTTTGCCTTATTCAGAAGCAAAATTGAAGGTAAAATCTAGAGAGAGAAACAGAGAAATCAAAACAGAGTAGAGTGAGAAAGAAGAAACAGAGTTGAGAGAGAGAGAAACTAAAAAAAAAATGGAGCAAGTTTCTACTACAAATTTTATTCCAGAAACATTTCAGGCAACCATAGATGGAATAACCCAACAATTTGGATTAGTTTTGGAGCAGATCAGAGCTCCACTAATCGTTCCGATTCTTAATTTCTTGGTTGCATTTTGTTTAGTGATGTCTCTTATGCTGTTCATTGAGAGACTTTATATGGGAATTGTAATCACTTATGTGAAATTTTTTGGAAGAAAACCAGATAAACGTTATAAATGGGAGCCGATTAAAGAAGATGCAGAGATGGGTAATTCAAATTATCCTATGGTTTTGATTCAAATCCCCATGTACAATGAAAAAGAGGTCTGTTTTTCTTTTATACTTTCTCTCTCTAGAATATCTAGCACACACTACTAAATTCTTCCATTGATTTGATGGATTATTACTGACATTATTTTAATTTTGCTGATTCTTGTAAATAGGTTTACCAGCTCTCAATTGGAGCAGCATGTGGGCTTTCATGGCCATCTGATAGGATCATAATTCAAGTTCTTGATGATTCTACTGACCCAGCTATTATGGTTCTCAGACAATTTCTATTAAAAATGAATCATTTTGAATTATTTAAGATGAGTTGTGTTTTGTTTTCTATAGTTTCTGAAATGGGTATTTGAAATATTGACAGGAATTGGTGCAATTAGAATGTCAAAAATGGGCAAGCAAAGGAATCAATATAAAGTACGAAATCAGAGATAATAGAGTTGGGTATAAAGCAGGAGCACTTAAAGAAGGAATGAAACATAGTTATGTTAAACAATGTGATTTTGTAGCGATTTTCGATGCAGATTTTCAACCCGAATCCGATTTTCTTTGGAGATCCATTCCTTATTTTATACATAACCCAGACATTGGTCTTGTTCAAGCTCGATGGAGATTTGGTATGGAATATCATTACTATTATATGTTTATCTTCATTAATCCAATATCATTCTATTCGGTAATTAGTATAGGGAGATACATTTTGTGTACTGGGAGGTATGGAAAACTATCTTTTTCACAAGATATCTCCTTGTAACAAATTGGTATTGGGAGATCGAAATAGGGATTCCGAATGAATTGGTAACTTTGCAGGGATTAAAAAAATTGGCAGAGAGAAAGAGGGTGCCGACTTCTTCACTCGAAGAAGGGCTCCTGTGATGATGTAGTTTTTCTCATTGTCTGATTCTGACTCGTCTGAATTAAACATTCTGAAGTCTAATCCAAGTCATTTCAGACCTCGAGTTAGATTTCATACCCCTTGACCTTATATAACTACAAAATTCACGGCGTATGTGGTGGAATTTGAAATCTAACAGCTATCCAAATTCTTTTCATTGGGTGTGTCAATAGATTGCTTCGAGCGTTTAGGGCTATAGGGAGCTAAAGATGTCTTAAGTTACATGTGCATTCTAGCTCAATTTTCTTTTTCGATATTTGTGTTTTGTGCAGTAAATGCCGATGAGTGTTTAATGACGAGAATGCAAGAGATGTCATTAGATTACCATTTTAAGGTGGAGCAAGAAGTTGGTTCCTCAACCTATGCCTTCTTCGGTTTCAATGGCACAGCCGGTATTTGGAGAATTGATGCTATCAACCAAGCTGGAGGATGGAAAGATCGAACAACTGTTGAGGATATGGATCTTGCTGTTCGGGCTAGTCTGAAGGGATGGAAATTTGTCTATCTTGGTGATCTTCAGGTATTATAGGCACATTCTTACTTTGAATTTGCCAAGTATTGTCTTATTTCACCTTGCATTGTGCTATTTTACGATATCGATATTGAAATTGAAACAGGTTAAAAGTGAATTACCAAGTACATTCAAGGCTTTCCGCTTTCAACAACATCGATGGTCTTGTGGACCTGCAAATCTCTTCAGGAAAATGGTAATGGAGATCGTAAGAAACAAGGTTAGTTTGATTATTTGTAACTTTTCATGTCTAGTTTTACATTTCAAAGATTATGAGAATGTCTTAGAAGTAACTATATATGTATATATTATTGCAGAAAGTTACCTTGTGGAAGAAATGTTATGTGATCTATAGTTTCTTCCTTGTTCGAAAAATCACGGCCCATGTTGTCACCTTCATCTTGTACTGCATTGTGATTCCGGCAACCGTCTTTGTTCCCGAAGTTGAAATTCCAAAGTGGGGTTCAGTTTATATACCTTCTATCATAACCATTCTCAATTCAGTTGGAACACCAAGGTAAATTTCTATCAAATTTGAAAAACATTGAACTGGAAATATACTAACATTAAGTATAAACTTGCAAAATAATTCATGATTTTGATTAATTTTATCTTTGCAGGTCTTTCCATCTACTTGTTTTCTGGATCCTTTTCGAAAATGTCATGTCTATGCACCGAACAAAAGCAACACTTATTGGTTTACTAGAGACAGGCAGAGCAAACGAATGGGTTGTCACTGAGAAACTAGGAAGTGTTCTCAAGCCCAAGGCAGGAAACAAAGCACACAGGAAACCTCGGTTCGCAAGAATCAGAGAAAGGTATACAACATCTGCACACATATGTATCTAGAAGATACAATTCTCATCCTAAAGTACTCGTATATTCTCAGACGTTAATTATCATTTCTAATTTGTTTCAAACAGGCTACATTTGATGGAGCTTGGGGTCGGCGCATATCTCTTCTTTTGTGCTTGTTATGATCTTGCCAATGGGAAGAACCACTACTTCATATACTTGTACGGCCAGTCCGTTGCCTTCTTTGTCATAGGATTTGGTTACGTTGGCACTTTCGTTCCAAGCTCTTAAAAATTCATCATCCGAACAAATCTTTATCTCTTTTCCAAACACAAATACGGCTCATTGTAGCGACCGTTCTTGAACTTCTATTAAAGTTTTAAAAGGAAAAGTTATTCATTATGTTCAAAAGAAGTCTCTCTCGAATACTCGAGAAGAAGAAGCCCACATTTTTTAGACATTGTTGAATCACACAAGCTAGTAGCAACAAGTAAACAATAAGGATTATAGGGTTGATGATCTAAACATATCTTTGGGTGGTTTATTTTCTTTGATGTTTTTCTATTTTTGGTGGTCGGTGGAATAAACTGATGATGGCAATGAGGTTGAGAGTCAGTTTCTTAATTTATAATTCTTTCTTTCTTGTTTCTTACTCATTTTATAGTTTTCAGATCTGAAATTGTCCTTTCTATCTCTGCCACCATTACTAAAAACCTTTTCAGTGTTGTCCTAAATCTTGTTTGGTTGAGATTTGGAGAAAATGAAAAGAAAGGGTTTGAGACAAACAATTTCTCTGGTATAAAGATTTTCAAGAAGTGATTACCACTTTTGATATCTACAAGTACATAATATTCTAACAATATGTACAATGTCAAAATCTTTGAGTTGCCAATCTGAGCAATAGTTCGATCAGTAACTCGTTCCTTCCCACATGGGCAGTGGCGAAGCCAGGATTTATAGTATGTTGGGGCACATTTAGTACCCATAAAAAAAAGGGATATTTAGAAAATGCCCCTCACTTATTTAGCAATATTAGGACTTCACTCTTAAAAACATTATCGTTCAGGCGTTAACCCCCATTGCCCCTTTTTCCGTCAAAATCTCGTTATATAGTAGGCGTGCGAGTCACGTGCTTGTCATCGGACCAAAATACCCCTGTCCTAATTTTAGTATATGACCCCCATTTATTTAGCTATATTAGGACTACACCCCCGACCAAAATACCTTGTCCATTCGAATAGTTTATCCCGAGCCAATATCTTCCCACGATCGGTTGAATCACCCTAATTACATGCCGAACCACTAAGTCTGAGGTTCGCCCATAGACTGGGTCATGCTCACCCCTAGCCAGAGGCCAGAGCTAGATCCAATCCACGAGTGACTTCGGTTGGTTCACCCTTGTTACGTTCTCTATCTCATAAGTCTGAGGTTCGGCTATGGATTGGGTCATACTCTCCCCGAGCTAGAGCCAATCAGCGAGTGACTCTGGCTGAGGTGTCACTTGTACTCCGATGGTAGGGTGGATCGTGTCTTTACCAGTCCGAGGTAGTTGTACCCTAAAATTAATTGTATGGGTCAAGTTCAAGTTATAACATCCACCAAACAGAAACCGAAAAGGAATGGAAGAACAACTAGTAGTAGTTGTATCCAAAAATGGTGTAATTGGTTTCAAAAGTCTCGGTTTTATAATTGTTTCTCACAAAAATTTGATATTGAATCTTCTAGTCCTGTTTTAAGGAGTTGTCCTCTTAGACATGGGTTTCGAAGAAAAGATGAAATCTTAGAAGATTTCGCTAGAGAAGAATTGAAATCTAGAATAGATGTAGAAGAAATTGAAGAAGAAGAAGAAGGATAATCAACCAAAGGAAAAAAAAAACCGAGGAAGAAATTCATCCATATTAAATCGATTTTCAGATTCTCGTTCAACAACTAACCAAGATATTTTGGTCGGGGGTGTAGTCCTAATATAGCTAAATAAATGGGGGTCATATACTAAAAATTAGGACAGGTTATTTTAGTCCGATGACAGGCACATGACTCGCACGCGCACTAAATAACGAGATTTTGATGGAAAAAAGGGCAATGGGGGTTAACGCCTGAACGATAATGTTTTTAGGGCTGAAATCCTAATATTGCTAAATAAGTGGGGGGAATTTACTAAATATCCCATAAAAAATGAAACTACAAGATAAATCATATATATTTATTTAAGTATATCATATATTATCTCTCTCATGCACGACTGTAATTGTATACCCTCATTGGTAAGACGTTACCGATGGTTATAACGTAGCGTTTTACTGACAGGTAAAACACATATATCCGTAGGTAGTCAACAATGTCCCTACTGAAATTTCAATGAGTTTTAACTGATTTGCTCTTTACGATCCGATTAGAAGCTATTGGTTGCATCAGTAAGCGTCTTACAGTCGTATAAACACATCCACTGGCTTCGACTGATATTTCGATGTGTACTTCACTAACAAACCTTTTCATAGACAGGAAGACACTACTGATGGTTACCCACAACCTCTTATCGGGGTAGCGAAGCGTGCGTGATCCAAAAGTCACAGTCACAGCCACACCCCTGTCGTTGACTGAAACCCTACCATTGAGAGAGAGTGAGCGATGGGATTGAATGAGACCTTATCATTGTCCGCCACCATAATTGATAAGGTGAGGAAGAAGAAGTTTAAGAGAAAGAGAACGACAAAGAGAATGTGTTGGTGTTTCATTGAGAGAGCGAGAGAGATCGACAAAGACGTAGACAAAATCTTGGAGATAACTTATGGTGGTCGTCGATCTTACGTTGTCGGGGAAATGGAGAAAAATTGGTGTGTGCTTATAAAGAATATGATTAATCAAAATAAACTCAGGCTTCACGTAAAGTTACAGTTGGTGGGCTTAAATCATATTTCATTGAAATTAGTAACTCCAATTTTGAAAATTTAAAATGTAAAATGTAAGTTATGAATAAGAGGGAACCAAAGTGGGTTTGTGGGAGCATGTGCCCCTTACTGCTATCGCCCCTGCACATGGGAGAGGTCGCAAGCTTGAGCTGTACGGGCTACTCATGTAACCGTAAACCTATCCAAGAACAATCGCTTTCAGATTAGTTATTTTTAACAAGGCAAAACTGTAAATTATTTTACGTATTTAAATGTTTGACAAAATCTATTTAATTCTTCTACTATTAAATAAAACTATTTTGGTCAAATACACCACTACTTTTTATTGGGATTTTTGGTTGATGCAAAAGTAGAAAGAGATAAGCCATTTGACTAAGGTGTTGTTTTTTTTGTGTCTGAATCTGAATTTGTTGAATAGTTTTAGAAGTTAACATGTTTGTTTTTTAATCTGAATTATTAGGTCAGAAATTGATTTTTTGACAGTTATACCCTTATTCAACTTATTTAACTACAAAACCCTAATTTCCCTATTACTGTTTCTCTTTCTCTTTAAAGTCGCCCGGTGCTTCACTGCTCCCCATTTATCCATAAGAAGACCCTAGAAAATTGTTGGTGCTCTCCATCCCTCCATAAGAAACCCCTAGAAAACTGTTGGTGCTCTCCATCTCTCCATAAAAACACCCTAGAACACTGTTGGTGCTCTCTATATCTCCATAAAAAAAACCATGAAAACTGTTGGTGCTTTTTATTTTTCCTTAAAAAACCCTTAAGGAACTGCTCGTATATTTTTCTCCATGAAAAACCCTGAAGAACAGACGGTGCTCTTCATTTCTCTAAAACAATTGGTGCTCTCTTAATCTCTCTCTAATATTGATATTGTTGTTCTCTCTCTCCAACGACTATTGTTGTTGTTGTTGTTCTCTCTCTCTATACGACCGTCGATCAGAATGCTACACCCTCGCCAGATCCGGCGGGGGTTTCGTGCAAGATGACCCTCGCCAGATCCGGCGAGGAAACCTTCCTGCAGTTGTTTACTTGATGTTTCTTGTGGTGGTGTTCATGGTGTTTTCTATGGTGGTGGTCTATGGTGGTGTATTTGTGGTGGTGGTGGTTGTTTGGTGGTGCGGATTCAGTAAAGGTTGTTTTGGTGGTGCTGATTCTGTGGGGGTGGGGGTGGTGGTGGTAGTGATGGTGGTGGCAAAGATGAAGATGGGGATAGGGAAGTATTTCCCTAAATTTCACTAGGGTATATATGTCTTTTGGATGTTTTCAGATGGTGGAAGCCCATTTCAGACTTGTTTTAAAATCTGAAATTATTGGTCCCTTATTCAGCCAATTCAACCCGAATTTCAGATTCTGTTAAAATAGAAAAAACAAACATCTGAAATCTGAATTCGTTCGGATCCAAATTTCAGATATGGAAATTCTAAAAAAACAAACAACACCTAAGTCTAATGTTGCTTCCTGATTTAATATTAACTGCTAGGATGCGTTGGCAGTTCCCTATTGGTTGGTGTACCCCTTATTCCTCCACTTCCATTTACGGGTGGGATAGTTGGAAGATATTTTTGACTTTATAAAAGAAGGAGAGTCCCACCTCTCAACCGTAAAAGCAGTTATCAGAAACCCATTTTCTTTTGCTAAAGGAGGTGAGAGAGGTAAAGACTCCTTTACTACTCACTTTGGTTTTGACTAGAAGGAAAAGGGGATTTGCATTATTCTATTGAATTATCTCTCTACACAAAGGTATGTAACTATTTATAATTCTAATATGATTTGATTTGTTACTTCATTATATGCTGATGATTAATTTAGGGCAAGATCAAATATGTTTCTATATTAGGTTAATGAAAAAAGTTCTACAGAAATTCTAACAGTGGTATTAGAGCCAGGTTATGCCCTAATTAAATCTATTATCTTATAATGAAATTAAGTTTAGATCTAAGATTTCAAATTCAAAATTCAAATATATGATTTACATATTTGTAGGAAGTCTTTTGATTATACAAATTTGATTTCTATTTAATTAGTACATTTT